>BQNB010037187.1:0-41834 GCA_026074375.1 Tanacetum coccineum | reverse complement strand
GTCAAACCCTAAATTCATATTGTATATTTGAATATCGCACATTTTATGCTTGGTATAGTTGTCTTTGTCTTTGATTACAAGTTATATTTGATGAAAAGAAGCTTGAAAGTTCTTAGGAAGTTTTATTGGATGATTCTTGGAGGACGATTTAACCAGTTATCGCATGTTTCTTCTCCATTATTGAGCAAACCAGGGGAGTACTAGTTTCTTTTCCTTGTTTTCTTTTCCCTTTATTCATTTTTACGGGTACCTTTATAAAACATTAGAGACAATGTTCAACTTAAGTATAGGGGGGAAATAAGCCTTAGAAACTATTCCTTCAATTGCCATTTGCTTTGTCCTGGAAATGATGGGTAATATATCGAAACATAACATAAGAGGTAAGTTTTACCAGAATTTAAAATTTTTTATGACACATACCAACGAAAACCGAGTATTAATAACATCTCATAGATAGGAATTTATATGACTAGCACAATAACCCTCAGAATTCCACCTCAAAAATGTGAGGTTCGCCTTTAGATATTTAGGAATTCGGGTATCTATTATTTATACCTAAGATAGTTTATACCTTTAGCTTTCTCAAGTTAAGGAGTGAGCAGTAATATGTGTCTATTCCATTGTTACGGATGTGTACGTGTGGTCTTCGTCGCCTTTTCTGGAGCATTGAGATCGGTATTAAATTATAAAACTGTACCGGTAGTATATTAAATTCTAGAACTTGTTTTTGTGATGCATTCTGAGACCGCATAGTAAGTTTTAGGATTTGCTAAATAAGAGGCACTATGATTAACCCATGTTTTAAACCTGTAATTGTTATGATGGTCACACCGATCATATAACTATCCCACTCCCTTGCCATGCACTCTTTTTTAGTGTAGGATATCCCTAGTACAATCTTTTGAGCCTATCCTTTTTCACGGTTCTCGTAAGTTCTGGTGGATTCCAGATTATTAATGAAGAGCATTGTTACCTTTAAACCAATCGTTACACATAAATCGACTTAGCATACCTTGTATGTACTCATTTTTAGTACATTATTATGTTTAACCCAAGTTAATTATTTGAGTACACGGTTGCTAAGTCCTTATCCTTGTAATTACTATTTTGGTACGATTGGGATTCATGGTAGTATTTATTTCGCGGAAGAATGGGGAAGAAAAGTTAAGTCAATGCCCCCATATATTTGTTAGATGATCTCCATGTTATTTTGATCCACCTCAAATCGGGTCATTAGTTAGATTGTAAATATCGAGCATGTAAAAGCTCAAGTCACTACTATACAAAAGGCTATAAACACCCCCCCCCCAAAAGATCGGTTATGTAAAACCCTATCTCTATGACAAACAAATAGTGGGAAGGGAATGAATGGAAATAAGTTTTCTTTAAAAAAATAGTTTTCATAATAGAAATCATATAAAAATAAGTTTTTAGGGTGCAAACCCCTCTTTTTACAGAATAAAAGACACTGGTGTGTATGCAACAACATGTCTCTATGTGTTTATGTTATAGACATCATTTTTTATAAAAAACTGGTCTTTTTACACTATCAAATACACTGGTGAAGTATAAATGGGTCAATAACATGAGTGGCTTGGTTTTTACTCAAATTTAACTTAATTTTATTCACCAAATCTAAAAATTTCAGATCCCGCTCAAGTCTCCCACCTACTCCTGCCTCTTTTTCCAAAATCAAAACCCAATCAATTTTCACCTCTTCCTGCCGCCCCCTCTTAGTTTTTCCACTCACAAATACAAGACTTTTACCCTCTTATTTGTTTCAAATATTTTTGTTGGATTTCATCTCCAACACGGCCACACCTCTTATGGTCATTATAACAACACTGCCCACACTCTATTGAGGTATTTATAGAAAAGTTGCGTAATACTTGAACTGAATCTTTAATTTGATATAGTTATATATTCTTTTGAAGTTGATTTGTTTGTTTTCTAATTCCTGGGTAATATCGATTAATTTATATTTTTTGAATTTGGGGTTATATAGGATTGAGTTAGCTTACTTGCACTACTACATAAATGGACATAGAGCCCCCTTAATAGAGCCTGGTTTTTGTGAAAAACAGGCTCTAAAGAGATTTTGCCATTTTTAAACAGGCATAGAGCCATGTTTTGCCACCAAGAATCAGGCTTTATGTAAAAACTCTTAGAGCCCCATTTTTTATTTCAAAACCGGGCTCTATTCTTATCATAGAGCCATGTTTTCACTAGAAACACCGGGCTTTATAGCAAAACTGTTAAAGCCATGTTCCCTTGTACGAAACAGGATCTATTTCCCACCTCAAACTTTCATTCCTTAAAAAACTTAGGCGGTTCACAAAATAACATCAAATCCTAAATTCTAAAGAGGCGTGACATTTCCCTCTCCAAAATTTCATTCCTCATAAAACTAACTATTTTCCCTCTTTCATATTTACAAAACCTAGCCACCACCAAGGTTTGCCCTCAACCTTACTTACCAAGGTTTCACCACTGTCACACACCACCACCAAGGTTTAACCACTTAACCACTGTCACATACCACCACTGCCACCACCGTCGCACACCATTCGTCACTATACCAAGCTAGCAACAAACTAATCGAATTAGGAGGTACTAAATCTCGACAATTGATGTTCTTTTCTAATTAACCTTTTTAATATTTCATTCATTTTGTTGTTAAATCTGATTATACATGAATATGTTTTTGTATTGTTAGGTGATTTCTTTGTGTTTATACTTTTTTGTATTGTTAGGTAATTAAGTCTTGATTTTTGAAATAGTGTTTTGTTGTCATAAATTGGGGTTTTGCTAGTTGTGTTTTGATTTCATAAATTGGGGTGTTTGATTATGCTATATGCTGTCCAAACACAGAAGCTTTTTTATCTCACAGTACACCAAATGTATGGGTATCTAGTTTTTTTTTGCTGATTTCATGTTCAAAGTATGTGTGTTTCTTTATCTAGTAAATACAAAACTGTCATATGGTACATTTACACTCTACATGAGTTGATGTTCTTGCAGCTAAAATGGCTATTCATTAACTGTGTGCAGCGCGCCACCACTTAGTTGTTGAAGTATGTGTGGGTGGACTGGCAGGCCTTACTAGTTACTTGACTTTGCTTTTCATGACTTGGCCTCATGATCCCGTTTCTGGCCTAGAGTTCTTGGCCTAGCATTATATACACTATAAGCATATAAATATATGATACATAGCCAACGGGCCCTTGAGTTCTTGGCCTAGCAATGTCGCACATGGGTAACTAAGGTGTATGTTATCATGCATTACAAACATACTTGCTTTTGCTTTATGCTTTACTAAATTATTACTAAAAAAATCTATCTTTTTTAGGTGATAATTAGGATGGTGATTCACTTGTGAGTTTGAAGGCCTTGTTATGAAGGTGAAGGACGGGAACTCTCCACTTTCTCTAATTCGTTTGCTTACCCATATTGAAAATATTAGAAGGAATCTTGGCCACGGGAAAGAAGAAGATGCACATGAATTTCTAAAGGTGAATTGGCTCCCATAATACAAATTTCTATTGGTAACCCTTATGCCTTAAATGCAATTAATTTTCGTGTGTACATTTTGTTTTACAAGTACGTCATTGATGCTCTTCAATTAAATTACATTTGGGAAGCTGGAAGAAATCCCCTGAATTCCTTAGATGAAGAAACAACTCTCATTGGACTCATCTTTGGCAGTAATTTGCGCTAAGAGGTAACCTCCTGGTTTTTGAAAATCAAGTTTCAGTAGTAATTAGAATACGTGTATATTATATGCTTGTGGTCGGACTCAAGGGGGTATACAGTGGGTCTGTTGTATAACTTTCATTATTTAATTTATAGGTAATTTGCATGAAGCGTGGAGTCAAATCAGAGTGACATAAGAGGATTATAGATCTCACTCTTGAGATAGAAGGCGATATGGGAACTTTAGAAGAGGCTTTAGATACATTTACATGTACTGAGGTTCTGGATGGTGAAAACAAGTTCAAATGCAACAGGATAACACCCTGTGTTTTCAAGTCATTGACGACGTCAATAAATCTACTATTCATTTTTAGTATCGTACGTATTTGCTTGCGATTTCATGAATTAAGTTTAAATCGCGTAAGCTAAAAATTAGCATTCAATGTAAACGGGCACCAAACAATTAAATGTTTACATCAAGCAAGGGTTAAGTAATTATTTTGAGGATAATTATTAACTTTGTTCATTTTATTTTTTTATTGGATACGTAAAGCGTAAACGTTTCACGATAAATTACGTTTAGGCATACCCGGAACCACCAAAACTTTTCTGCGCTTCAACAAATACCCACTTTTATACCCAATACATAAAATTAACTCAAATATATCATATATCTCTTGCCATAACCGAATTCATGGCTAAATATTCAAAGAAATATCATATTTGGTCAAGATTGGTCTTTATACATCCTATCACCTTAAATGAAGCCATACCTCCCATGCTTCCCATACCCTTGACCAACTTTTTCCCTAAATCACTCATCTTGTCTTGAATAGTGTTATTGACTAGCTTTTATACATATAAGTCTTGCACTCCTAAAGAAAGATAACATACACTTCATTTTACTTAGTAAAATTTCACACAACTCTCTCTTTTTGCTCTTACAAACCCACGGCATCAAACACCCAACATACTCAATCCATACCTTGATTTTATAAGAGCATACACACCTATACACATCATATCTAAGACATTCTAAGATATTTCCAAGCATTGGTTAACCATATTCAAGCTTTAATCAAGATTAAGGTTTTCAAGGGTTATTATCTTTGGATTTCTATCTAAACAAGGGTTTAGATTACATTGATCATCATCATCATACACCATAAGGTCATCTAGAACCCTTTATGTTCTTTCAATATTCATTTTATGCATATGTTAGTTCTATTGTAGCTTGAATCACCATGTAGGATTTTTAACATGTAAATGGAGTTTTTACTTGTAATGATCATTTTGCACACTATTATATATGTTGAGATATTACTAATATCATGTTAAAAGGGATGAGAAAGTATTGTACCATATTAAGTTGGTGTAAAAATGATTAACTACAAAAGTAGTAAGGTATAAAAGCAAGGTTAAAAATGGATTCAACAAGGTCACTCAAAGATTCTGTCCAAAATTCGTATATATAACACATTATTTTATATTTTTATAAAGTAGTATGATTCACGACGATTCCGAAAAGGTAAGAAACTTGTCAAACGGATTTATAACGAAAAAGTTAGAGCGAAAACGAGGTATATATTCGAGGTATAAAAATCCAGCATTTGTTAAGTTAGTGGTTTCTGTCAGGATTTTAAGATGGTATTTGCGGCACTTTCGAGTCCGTTTCGGCCTTCGGCCGAAACATGAAAGTCGTTCGGAAGGTCGTTTTACTTCCCCGCGAGGTTCTTTAAGTCTAAAAGCGAGTGATAACGGGTCGTAAGGCGGGGGCAAAATCTGGCTTTTTGGTAATTAATACACTGCATCAGATCTGATGCGAGTGCTTTTTCGCCCATTTCGGTCGAGTTTCGGGTCTCGGACAGAACTGGAAAGTTGTTCAAAATATCGTTTCGCATAAATTCTCTTTAGAACCCGAGTCATGAAAATGTGATTTAGTGGGTCATTATAGTCGGGTCAGACTTAGAAAATAAACTATAACACTACCAGGAGTAACTAATATACTACCAGTAGTAATAACACTACCAGGAGTAGTAACAAACAACACTACCAGGAGTAACTAATAACCTAACCAGAATTAACTATAGTTACATAATTCATATATTTATAAATGTTTTACAATTATAAATATGTTTTCCACTCCAAACATTAGATGTGATTGAGCTATATAGAAATTATATGTGGTTATCAAGTGCTATAATACTAGGGATTTTCATAATGAGGCCTCTTCAGAATGCGTATCGCTATTGTTGGATTTACAATTTAAAGTTCCTAACAACCTTCGAATGTCATCTCATGACCTCTTTAGATTATGATAAGCCCCGAACGATAGTACGATGTAACAACCATAGATTAATAAAATGTTATTAATATAAGTACTTACTCGGTACTTATTACGACCTATAGTGAATTAGGGTGCATTCGGAATAATTCGTGAAAAGCTTTCCCACAAACTTGATAAAAATTATCAGATCACACACTCAGTGAGTTCATAGCCCCACCTTTTTACGATTTTCAATGATTTATAATTATGGGGGGGAAAACATTCTTTGTATTTTATAAATTGGACGCAAGTGATTGATTACATGTTTGCCTAAGTTGCGATAACCCAGTAAGTCCCATGTACAATGAACTGTCGGCAATTGCATAAATGTTAGTTGAATTACATTATTGAGAACGGAAGAGATTAATAGATCATTTGGAAACGACCTCCACCGTTTTCGGTGACAAGCTATTCACTAGACTGAACATTATAAGCATGTCGAATAGGATTTTAGGGTAGACAATCCGGATGGGCGTAAAATTGCAATATATATCTTAATGCAGAAAGATTGTTGAGCTTCAGTGTCATGAGCTTAGTGTAAATGTAATCTAGTGTTGTGATGTCTCATGTTTTGCATTATCACGGAAAAAATCCTGCGGTCCTGCATATTATGATTTATCAAACTATTGAATTCACCAACATTATTGTTGACCGTTTTAAAGCAATTTTTTCAGGAGATCCGTAAGCATAAGGTGCCAATGGATAACATTGAGTGATTTTTGTTTTGGAAGTCCATGCTAAAGATATGGTTTGTTTTATGTTGTAAAAACACAGTATCTTTGTAATGATAATCAGGAACAAGTTAAAGCTTCAGGCTATTTGTATCAAATATTTGTTAAATCCAATGTATCAGTTTTAAAACGACTTTTTGGTCGTTCTATATATATCTTGTGTTATTGATCTATGAAGTAACACGCCCCGGACCCTTATTCCGCTGCGACCCAATTTGGGGGTGTTACAGGTTAGTTTTAACATTTGGATCATATCTTTATTTATATTCTTGTTGTATCTGCTTAGAGCCCTGGACTTTGTATAGCAATTATTTTCTTTAAATTCATAGTATATTTACGGTTTTCGGTAAGGCTTGATTCGGGCCGAAACAGAAAAAACCACACCTAAAGCGTCTAAATCAAAACTACTGAGTCACTTGGTTTATGTCCTTTTACAAAATTGGTTTTTGGTTCGGGTCCGTTTCTTAGCCCTGCTCATTTCTATGTTCAAATTTTTATTTCATGTGCTTAACAAATTTATAATTAATGAATAAAGTTTTGACAAATAAAAATCTTTAAGCTTTTATTTAATGTGCCTAACAAATTTATAATTAATGAATAAAGTTTTGACAAATAAAAAATCGACAACAATCTGCTGAATTGTCTTATTACTGATGATTTTAAGCTCAATTGCATATTTACTCCTGGCAAGCCTAGTTCTTATATGACCTCACACTATCAATTATGTTTGGAATTTGTGTATTTTGGTTCAAGTTTGTATTTTTTTTAGTAATAGAGGATTACTACCTGTATGGAATTACGGATTGACTTGAATTTTATGTCTTTGGAATTGTATGTATGTCTTAAAGATCAAAATATTGAAGTAAAGGGTTTAATTATCAATTTAGGTATAATATCCTCGTTACTAAATCTTGCATCTTGAAAGCAAACGATGTTGATTTTCCAATTGCTATATTCTAACTTATATATTTTGCTATATTATCTAGTTACTTTGTTCCCTCTATTGTCAGTGTGAATATCTTAAATTTATAGACAAACAACTAAATGTTTGGTCTATGTGAGTTGAATTTTGGATGTCATCTTAGACTTGTAATCAAATCCATACCAGTTTAAATTTAGAGTGATAATTTTTTGTTATAGATAAAGAATAGTACCATGATTACTATAAGGTTATTGACATGAGCACAATAACTTCTTATTTAGTGTTGGGTCCTTGCAGTTCCCTTATGCGTAACACTAGGAAGTCCTTCTGGTTCCCTTATCTGTTTGACCAATATAAGCTACACCAGGAAGTCGTTATGATAATAGGTAATAATGGGTATTTTGTATTTTGTCTTACAAGTGACCTCGAATGTCTGATGTTAAGCTTAAATGAACAGATTGTTGAACTTAACATGATCTATGTCACTGAAACTAAAAGAAAGGTACTCTTATATGTTTACATGTTATTCTAATTGTCATCAAATCAGACCTTGAAAGTTTGAACCTTGCAAGCAAGGTAAGGTGTATGTGCTTGTTTTAGTTTCTACATGTGGTGCCTATGCGGTATTTTCCAGGTACTATTGTGCTTACGAGCATGTACTAGGAGGGCAAAGAAAGACTTGATATCATGTCATCTATCATTATTCTCATCTTTAAAGATGACGACCTCATTAACTTCAGTCAGATTATTCAAAGGCAGTAATAACAAGACTTGACAGTAACGTCAATGGTGTATTGTTCACTTTCATTTTGTTTAAGTATGTCAATTAAGTCAGCTTGTAGCCTTTTCAATTGTGTTATTTGTAGGGAGTAGTAATCTCAGTGTATCAACACAATGTAAGTTGTAATCTTAATGAATCTTCTTGATTCAAATCAATACTATGTTCATTTGGGTAAATAAAATTGATGGAATGGCTGAAAAGTTGCAACATACATAGGTTTTTGTTATTTCACTTGTTCTAATCCATACTTGTTATTTGCAGCCTCTATATATAATGAGTCAGCTAGAATGAAAGCTCAAGGACAAGATGACTTGCGGTTTGAAGGCTTGACTAAAGATATAAGTAAAGTTAAAGATTTGATAGCTATGATTTCTTGTAATAGATGAAAATATGGAATGATGATAGTGGGGTTTTATTGCTCTTCAAATTTTGATTTAATGGCTGAATTCTTTATTGTTATTTGTTGAATTCTAGTGATTTAATTTGATTTGAATTTTGTATTTGCTTTATGTTTGAATTGAAGTTGTCTTTATTTACTTCAATTTGTTGATTTTGATATTTTTGGTCCATCTAAATCAGTTTATATATATTATGTATTTATATTTCTTTATTTTGGTGGGTTAAATTTGTAAGTTTTGGAATTTATTAAAGATATCCAATTTTTTTTTAAAATAGATTAAAAAAAGACAGGTTTTGAGATAAAAACATATCTTTTTACTCTATATAAAGATAGGTTGGATGCTTTTATAAAGACATGTTGCGGGAGAACCAGTGTCCATTTCCAATAAAATATGTGTGTTTATTTTAATATGGAGACCTATTCTTAGGGAGAGAACCGGTGTCGATTCTTCTAATAGAGACTAGTTGCATAACTGGATTTCATATGTTTCGATCATGGAGAAACCCCCTCAGAGAGTGGTTCCAAAACCACTTTTTATGGGCTATTTTGACCAGTTTCTATGGCTTTTTTGTAGTAGTGAGTGTAGGGGTACGTGTTATAAACCTCATGTTATGATGTATTATGTTATTAAAAAAATAGAAAAGAAAAAGAAAGAGATTGATGTAGAGTTGTGTAGAGTTTGTATATATTTGTCCGAGTCTTAGCTTAGCAACCAAACCAGCGTGTATTCGTGTAAATAATTAGCTAACATTTCCAATCCAAATTCACCCAAAGCCACCCAAATGTATCCCATCTGTTTCCGTTTCCATTGTATGTTATCTTACACCTACACCCCACAACCCTTTAAAAGACATCTTAGATAGTAATGAATAATCCTTGCACCTAGCGGTGGAGGTTGGATCCTTTACCAAGCCTATGGTAATTTATATGCTATGTTAAGTAATGAGTGTTGATTTTCCATTTCCCCTTTTTTTATAATTTATTATACACTCGAGTGAAAGAGAGAATCCCAAACACTTATGTGAGGTGCTAGTATATACTTTCTGTGCTATTAATTACAAGGTCAAGAAGGTTGTGTTGTAAAATACTTTTAAAGAGTAGGTAAAATGACCCCTCATATTGTTATTGTCTAGATAGAAAAGCCCATTTTCTTGAGGACAAGCAAATCCCAAGTGTAGGGTTATTTGATGAGGTGTCATTTTATACACTTTTTCAGGGTGGTTTAACCCCTAAATCGTGCGTTTATGCCCAAAATAGGTACTTAATTGTTCCTTTTCAGGTATTTTACATTTGGAAGGCATTTGGAAGAAATACACGTGACTTGGGATCATTTGGAGAAGAAACGGAAAAGACTACGGACATACACCAACATTGCTGAAAAATTTCTCCTCAGAAGCTGGAGACGGCATCACAGATTACACATGACGCCGTCATAACGATTTCCAAGATGGCCTCACAAGATCTCAAGACGCCGTCAGATTGTACGACCCGACCCATTATCTAGAATATTCTTGTCACGACGGCGTCATGATTAAAACGCGACGCCGTCGTAGCGATTTTCCTATAAATACAAATTCAATTTTAGGGTTTTAAATATGTAACTTTAGAGCAAAAGAAAGGGGCGAACCCTAGTTCATTTAGCAGCTATTAGGGACGATTTTAGGGCCTCAAAACCCTATTGTACTTCCTTTAATTCATGTTTTAATTAAGTAAGAGTATCTTAATCATTCAATATGTCTATGTGTTGTTTGATTCATTATTGTTCTTGCTTTACTTATAACATGCTTGGCTGAACCTTCCATTGTGTTTATTTATTGATTATAATGAAACCTAGTAATGAAATCTAAGTGGTGTTCGCTGTTCTTGTTGATAGATAGCCATGTTAGGTCGCTCTCAAAAAAACCATCTTTGTATCAAGTATCGCTGTTTGAAATTGTCTAGGAAAACATGATTGAGTAGAAAGGAAAAACATCGGGAAACAGTCTTCAAACTACATTGCCCCTTATATGGGGCTGATCCACTCTTAAATAATCTTTTCAAATTCCATTTAATATACTCTTAGGGTCCTTGTAATAGTCTTCATACTACCTTACTTGTGCGTTGCCTTAACGGAATATTAAATAGACGGTAGGTTCGTGTAATTCGTTCATGACTTAGGAAATAATTACATAGATCATCACAATTGTGACAAAGCAACAACACTAGGAGAAGCAATCTAGGGAGTAATACATGAGTAAATAAACACAGTCTTTTATTATATTGTTATCACCGGTAGCTTAGTTAATATTTAGTTTAATAGCTAAAATCAACCACCTCTCCAATATATGATTTTACCTACTTTCATAAAATATAAAAACAAAAAAAGAATCTTCCCTCAACCCTTAGAGTTTTGTTAGACCGTTATCAAGCCTTCCCAACCTATTCCCCTAAAGAACGATAACAACCTCCGAGTCTTGGCTATACTACTACTACAACGGTTAGGTACTTTGCCTAGGGAGTTGTAAAACTTCATGTAGAAGTCTTACAACGACCACATCAGCTACCCTTCTCCATTGCTTCTTTATCATGATTTTTCATCCATCTCTTAATTCTCAAAATGCCTAAATCATCTAGTGAAAAGAAAGCAAACAAATCTCTAAGAAGAACGGCTAGAATAAGTGTATGACCATGTTGTCTTGTCAATCCATCATCTAACTCACCTCCCTTTGAGAGATTCTCACCTCCTAGTGACTACCATGTTGCACCATCCTCTACACATATTGACTCACCACCAACCACTCCTTTAGCTCCACTAGAGTTCTCTCCAAGTGAACTCCTAATAACTCCAAAGACAACACCTCCACCACTAACCACACCACCTCCAGCTCCCACTCATCCTTCCAAACAATAATCACCCCTAGCAATCAAATTAGAACCAATTAAGCTCATCTTCTCAACACCACCCACATCTCCTCATCCTTTCTTTGACTCTCTTAAAGATCGCCTACCAAGGACCATTAATCCACCTCCTCCTTAAGCCACATTCGATATCATCAAACGTTTGGCTAACCAACCACCTCTAGTCCCTGATATCATAGACATGGAACCACCTCTTCTACAACAATTTTCTCCATTCTTTCAACTAGTGTGTTCCAATGATATTCTACCACTTCTTCCTCACAAGACATTTTGTGAGCATTTCCAATGCGCACAAGTCATCATCAATGAGTTGTGCGACAAGATGAGATTCATTCTCAACCACATCCTCGAGCATCTTAACACACTCACCCACCAAAACTATCCTTATAATATTTGGTGAAGATTATAAGATTAATATTTTATTTTTAGATTTAAGTTTAAAAGAACAAATCCTTGTTCTAGTTTTTATCCACTTTGTAAGTGACAAAAAGTCACTAAATTTGGATGATTAATTTTTATTACAAAGATCCTCGTACATTACATCTATTACTTGTTTTGTGTCTTTTCTTTACGCATATTAATTTCTATTATATCTTATTATCCCTTGGGTTATATGTGTACTAACTTACCTAAACAAAAATGTCAAGTTTTGATTTTTTTTTGTTCCAGGAACCGGATCCCTTCTGTATAAAAGGGTGATCTCTTTTGAAAGGGATCCGGCTGATCCAGTCAAACAGTAGATTTAACAATATTTTCTTTTACATTTTTTTGTAGGTACTCTCAAAGCAAGGGGGAGGTTATACTTCTGTTGTTTATTACTAACATTTACTTTTGTAGCACTAGATCCATTTAGATTCCTTAACACCCTCATTTAGGGGGAGCTCCCGTCAAGGGGGAGCATGACATTCAATTCGTTTTGGATCAATTTACATACCTATTGCTCACATTACATTTGATTCATTCTAGATTCAACTTATATGTATTCATACACATCGCGTGCTTGGTTAGTTTTTCTTCGACACTCTTTTTGTTTCGACAAAAAGGGGGAGAAAGAAGTAAAAACTCTAATTTAAAACTTATAATACTTTACGTTTTACTTCCAATAGTTTTATGTTTTGTTATCAAGAAAAAAGGGGAGATTGTTAGTACAAATAAGTCATAAAATGTTTATTTATGTTTCACGATCTTTCTATATTTTGTCGATAACAATCATAAAATTATTCGAAGGAGAAAAAAAAGTTTGTATGCTTTAAACCAATAGTTTTCTAACCTATTATACTCATCATACATCAAACTACTTACATCTTAAAATAAACTCAAGGTTTTGTACATAGGAATATTTTTTTACAAAACTACACATTTATATAAGTAATATAAGGTTACTTACATTTTTAGGAAAATATGTAAATTAAAATTAATCTTTACATCATGCATGACATCAACGTGATCTTTTCATATCTAAGATAAATATTGAAAGATCACACAAGATCTTAGAAGATTACACAAGATTTTAGGAGATTGGTATCTAGAATCTGGATTTGCACTACCATTAACTCGGATCCCTTGGCTAACATTGCCCGAATCCCTTTTAGAAGGGATCCGCCTGATCCAGGTGAACAGTACCATTTTTTGCCTATAAATAGCAAGCCATTTCTTATGTTTTCCTCATGCCTTTCTCTTACATATCTATAGCATTCTAATAACTCTCTCTAACCTTTGATCTTAGATCTGGTTTAGTTTCATATCTCATTTTAGGTGATTCTCTTATTAGAAGAAATTGTCGATATTGTATACGAGACGATCAAGCTCAAGTCTCCTTATTGCTAGTCTCCATTATCATATCAAGATCACCTTGTTGATTCTTTTACATCATTTATTCATTGTATTCACAAACTTCATCCTTGTAAAAGTGTTGATAGCATTGGGTTTGTTTTACCTTTGTTAGAACCCGTTATTTAGCTTTGTATCGAAAAAATTATAAGCGACGCAAGGTTGGTTCTACCTTTGTTAGAACTTGGTATTTAGCTTTGTACCGGATAATGTGTTAGCGACGTTGTGAGGCTTCTCTGCCAAACAAGGAGATTATGGAATAGTGTTTACGAACTCTTAAGTTGGGTACTCGGGGAGTGGAGTAGGGCAAGGAAGGCGTCCTTATAGCTGAACCATTATAAATACTTGTGTTACGGTTCTATCTCTTCCTTATTCATCTTTACTTTATTTATCTCTATTACTTATTTGATTGCGTAGATTAAATCAATATCAACGACCTTCACATAAACTTTATATATATACTTTTAAAACATAAATTTAAATTGGTAAAACTATTCAACTCCCCTATCCCTTCTAGTTTTCCACACCTATGATAAGAATATTTCTCAACAAATGGTGTTTAAGGAAGTATTAATGTTAGTGATTTGGCTGATAGAAATGTTGTTAAGGATAATAGTTATTGCTTGATCAATTGAAATGATGGCTCATTTATTAAGAACCCTTTAGAGTTTGCTAAAGTTGTTTCTTATGATCTTAATAGTTGTGTGGAGATTAAGAATGGAGTTGTGGATGGTTTTGTAGATGCTTGTCTAGTTAGTAATGGTGCTAGTAAGCTTGATATGGCTGATGTAGAGCATATTAAGGTTGAAAGTATTAGGAAAGCTAGCAGGGATGGTTTGGATAGTGGTAATGGTGACTCTGCTTTTGTGTTTGGAAATGTATAGAGTAATAAGGGAATACTTAAGAAACCTATTGTTGGCTTATCTAGTGTTTAGTTTGGACCTAGCCTATTTTATAAGTCTAGCATTGTTTAGTCTTCTAATACATCTGGGATTAAAGCTTTGAATTCAGATGGTATTCTTAACATTGAATCTTTTGTTGAGAATATGAAGAAGGGGTGGAAGATAGAGAGTTAGAAATGAATTTTGCTCCTTAGTGTGACAACCGTGGTTTGAGTGGGTTAGCTTATACCTTTAGATTTTAGTTTAATGCCCATTTTGTATGATTCTTATGTGTTATGTGATCGTTTTGGTTGTTAAGTAAAGTATTTATATGTGCATGGGATCATTTTAGAGTTTAATGATCATCTTATTATGTGTGCATGGGTGTTAAAGTTAAGTAAACCATTCGTTCGTGAGTGGTGATTATGGAAATGAAAGACGTGTTGCCTGCATTGCTACGTCAAATTCTTGGTTTTAAAGGTTAAAGTGTTTATTGAATATGTATGGCTTTACGAAGGAAAGATGTGGTTGAAATATGGAAGTTTGTATCAAACTTTCCATAAATAGCAGGTGAATTTGGAAATGAAAAGTTATTTTTAGAAAGTGCGGTTTATTGCGTTTATGTGAAAAGGTTTACTCAAATTAGCTTAGGTTTTTATAAAAACTTAAGGTAATGCAAGTAAATATGTAATTAATAATTAAATACAAAAATATATATGTAATTATATATATGGTCGATCGGTTATGAGGAATTAAGAGAGTTTAATGTGCAAATTTAATAAAACTAGAGTTTTAGGGGGACTAGGATGCTAATTAAGGGTATTTACTAAAAACCTATCACAAAATTCTGCATTCCCATCCATAATTTCGTCCCATACAGCCCCCATAACCATCTAGGGTCGACTCCCATCCCTAAAAACAAGGAACCAATAATTTGGATCAAGAAGTAAGCAAGAATTGGTGTTAGGATCATGTAATCAAGAGGTAGGTATGTTTAATCTTAATTAATTAGTGTTTACATGTAACAATTAATGTATGATGGATTAGGGTTTCATAAAATACAGATCTTAATGATGTTCTAATGTTATAATAGTGATTAGTGTTGAATTAGGGTCATAATCATACGAATTGCATGTTAGGGTTTGCATGAAATCATGATTTAGGGTTGAGCAGAATTAGGGCTGTGTTCACGAACGATTTTCTCCATGATGGAGAATGATATTGAGGTGATTCTTTTTTTTAAATTGTAGTACTCTGAGTCTTCTTTCCAGAAAATCCAGCCCCAAGAGTTTTTATGGTCGGGAAGGTTGTCAAATGGTTTTTATAAGATAAGTGTGCAAAACAGTGAATTTTCTGACGGGTTTCAGTTAGGGTTTTGATTTTTCTAAAAATACCTAGACACCTTTTCAAGGGCTAATTTTCACGTGGAAGTAAGTTCATATATTGTGTGTGACCTCTGATTTTTGGCTAAGTATAGGGTGGTGTTTAAAATGGTCAGCTAACATCAAACTTTTAGGGTGTCTGTTATTAGTCAAATTTTGGATACTTGGTGTTATGATTTCCTAAAGGGTATTTATAAAAGAGTATGAACTTTGGGGGAGTAATTGGGGGTTCATAAGAGTATGGACATGTGGAATTTTTATAAAAATTATAAAGATGTATAAGTGGTGCATTTAGGGCGTGCAACTGAGTCTAAAATTCTGCTCAAATCCAGAAAAATGAAACTGTAAGAATAAAGTGTAAGCTAGTTATGTAAGAATTTAAAAAGGTACAAAATGAGTTTAGAACATTGATAGATCACTTAGAATCCATCATAGTTGAGGTTACACCTTATTGGAGTGATGACCAAAGTGATGTTAATATCCATACGTTTTGTTGTTTAGATCTTTGTGAAGCTTCTTGGAACTTTTTGGATTAAGCTAAGCTAAGATGAGTTTCATAGTCCCACTTTTACTTGTTTTAAACTTGGGATGGAAAGGATGCTAGTATGGAAATGTTTTGATTACTGTGATAATATGTTTAAAGTGATGCATGGACTTTATGTGGCTATTATATGTTATGTGCTACATGTTTGTGATGTGATACGCTACATGGCTTAGTGATCAATTGGAGTGGGTTTTGTGGTATGCTACATGGCTTAGTGATCAATTGGAGTGGAATTGTGGTATGCTCCATAGCTTAGTGATCAATTGGAGTAGTTTTGCGATAGAGACGTCTCGTAATCGTGTGAATGGTATTGTTTTGGATTGGATTTGATTTGGTTTGTATGATAACTTATATGGTAGTCCATTTATTATCATGCAGTGTTTTTACTTATCACAGTAATGATTTAATTGGGTTTATATCGTGTCTTAAACCTATGACTCTCACCAACTTTATGTTGACGTTTTTTAGCATCATTTTTAGGTATTCAGTTTGAGACTAATGATGCTAGGAGAAGTGGCTAGAGAGACCTTAGGATTGGCTTATGGAGTTCTTCTTATTTGTATTTTTTATTTAGACTTATGTTCTACTAGATAATTTAAGTCTGGGATTAATTTACTTTTATGTTGGTTTATGCTTTTGCGTGTATGACATTACTTAATAATGCAAGACTCCTTTATCTTGTGTTGGGTATTGTTATGACACATAGTGTCCCCTGTGATTATTTTCTTTTCCTTTTAGTATCTCTATAGTAGACGCCATTGTGTTGTAACGATATCCATGAAGTTCCACCTCGTGCTTCCGCCTTGGCGAGGTGTGACACTTAGTGTGTTTCTTAGAATATTGATGATTCTAGAAGAATTGCTATTTCTATAAAAGACACTAAAAAGGGAAGTGAGGCATGCGCATTGTAACTCCATGGTTATATTGTAGGTACATCTATAATCTATAAGGTGGTTAATGCTAATTTAAGTAAAAATGTGGAGAACTCATGGGATTGTAGATATCACTAAGACTAGTGTTGGACTCTTTTACTTCATGTTTATAAATGAAGCGGGTATGAAAGCAGTTTTGGAAAGTGGGCCTTGGATGGTGAACAACATCCCTTTGGTTCTAAATGTTTGGGAATATGGGATATGGATTGAGAGAGTAGAACATAGTACTATTCCTATATGGGTTTGCATTTAGGGGATGTTTGGTAGGATGGAATGGAAAGCAAAGAAAGGAAATAGGAGCAATTACTAGTGTTTAGTAAGTACCAAGAGTAGAATTGGAGAACCAAAATGGCATTCCCTTCCCACCTATTTGATTCTTTAAAAAATTAAAGAATTCCAAGAATGGATAAAATAAGTATAACTCATTCACAGGTTCCATTTTTGTAAGAAGAAGGGAGGCTATTAAAAAAAGTAGTCATACAAATAAAAAATACATGTGAATTGCACATGTTGTCTCAATTGGGGAAAACTATAGAAGCCCCAACATCATCGTCATTTCTATTGTCTAACATCACCAGTTACGATCGTCATTTATATTTCCTGCCATCTTCTTTTCCAATTAGCTTTCCTTCACCATCAGTTACGATTGTCTAACATCATCCTCATTTATATGTAATTTTATCAGTCACTGTAAGATGTGCTTTTCGCAAACCTCAATGTTCATATGAACATATAGACAAGACTTTGTTGAGTATCAATTTTAAATTGTTATCATGATTATGTTGTTCATCAGATAGAAGAGTTATATTCCTTAGCCAATACAAATTATTGTAATTTATGCTACAAAATGACATATTGTAATGTTTTTAACACATGAATTAATCATTGTACATGGTGATTGCTTAATGCATTTGAACATATTGTAATGATCTTGGTATTATTTTATATTGATTGCTTAATGCCTTGGTGTCTGCATTTATTGACTTTCTTGTATTGCAGGTACTGGCTATGTAAAGACTAGTAGATTCAAGAGGCCATTTACATATGAAGATGAAACCCTTCTTGATTTGGAATTGTTATATTATTACAGATTTTCTAGTCTTAGTGATCACGTTTTGCTAAAATTGTGATTTCACAAATTTGTAAAATGACATAGTGAAAAGTTTTAATCGAAGTTGAATGATATTAAAATTATTTTTACGCGATCATCCAACTATTTGCTTTATTTTTTATGTATTCTATATTAAATTCTTTTGTGGTGCCAAACGAGATAATCAATCTTCTAACATATTCCCTTGCTCTATTATTTGGTTTCACCAAACAATGGAATTCTTTCTTTTTCTATAAGGCTATTCCTTTTCTTAACAATTCCATTCTCTACTACAATTTCATTTTGTGTAATTCACTCGTACCAAACACCCCCTTATGGTATTCCTATGGATTTGTGTAATGGGAATGGTATTGGTAAAATATTTAGTGTTGTAGGCAAACCAATGCTAATGGATAAGCTGACAAAGGAGAGATGCTTGAAGAAGTATGGGAAATTAGACTTTGCTATAATTTTGGTTGAAGTCTCTACTATGGAAGATGTCGAATATCTTAATACACACAAGGTATGGATTTAATGAACAGTTTTAGAGAGAGAAAGAGAGGTGGTTGGATGAACACTTAGAGAAAGAAAGTAAGAAAGAAAATGTTTGATAACTATGTGTAAGAAATGAACAACCAACACCCTTTTCACAGCATAGAAAGGGGTATTTATACTTAGAGTGGTCGGATAAGGCCTTGGCTTTCATGGTCTTTCCATGCGCCTTGGACTAACTATCCTACTAAGTTTCCAAATATTACTTAATGAGCTATCTAATGATATCAATAGAAGTGACTGATACTTTCGTATTCCTAACAATCTCCCCCAAAGGGAGGTCACTGTATTTTACAAAAACTTAAACCTAGCATACTATGCTTTGTCTTCAATCTTGTACTCGCAAACTTGTTTTCTTTACTTCAACTTGTGGTATGTTGTAGTGCTCATTGACTTTAGGCTTGAGCTTATTCTAATAGGCTTGACTTGTATGTGAATCTTAAACTTCTTTGAGATCATCAACCAAGCATAATCTCTTATCATCATCTTGTGATCTTATACCTTCTTGTGGTCTTGTGACTTCTAGACCAACATGCTCATACTATTCTTGATGTTAAAAGCGTGTGTAACCATCTTTCTTGATATTCTTTAACTTTAACACTTAGTCACTTTATGGAGGATGTACGGTATCAACTTAATACTTTGTCGCTTCAAGAAAGACGTGCAGTATCAGAGTAGTGGAAGTCTTGAAACATGTACTTGAGCTTTCATGATGTCTTTATATATGTCGGTCGAGTATGAGCATGTAGTATTAGCTTCAACTTGTCATCGGGAAACTGCTACCACCGTCAGGAAATCTGCATAAATGGGTTAGTGATAAACAACATATATGGACGAAAGTGGCTTTGTCACTTCCTCGAATACGGTTGTACAACCATGGTTCCCCGTTACTCAGTATAAATACTTCTTGTGATCAGATAAAATTCCAAAGAATCTCCTTGACAGGGTTTCGCAGCTGCACTAGCCGTTCTTATTACCGGAGCGTCTCAAAGTAGACAACATGGTAAGAGTGAACCAGTAAGTTACTATCTTCCTAATTAAGCCGTCAATTCGTGTTTAGATTTCCTATGTACAGATACCCTTGTGAGGCTTCCCATGGACATAAGATTAAAAATTAATTTAGAAATTAGTCGGTGTGTCAAGAAGCAAACGGTTTTTTATGACACACCAACAGTTTTATTTTTTTCAAAATTCATTCGTCAATTCATAAGCTAGACCGAATCGATATCCAGTATCACAAGTTCGATCCGTATAGGATCTCACAAGTTACCTACCAAGAGCTTGTTTGATGTTGGCTCAAGCAGGATTTCCATCTTCATTGTGAATACTTAAGTATCACTTAGATGTTCTGGCAAAATCACAAGGATAATGCGTAGGACTCTTTATACATATTTCTTGTTTTTCACATTGTGTCAATTAGCAAGCATAACTTTGACAAGTGTCCTAATGAGATTTATTGATGATCTCATAGCTCTAGACTCAATAGTGCACTTTAGTTTTGGTGATCGGAGGCTGGAGCAGACTGCCACCTTTTCAATATCAACTAACTTAGAGTGAGAGAGTTGATAGAAATGTGTGTAATCTTCGTAAGAAATGAAACAAAAATATTTTGAGAGATTCTGAGTGGCTAGGGAGGGTTGTGCATTGCATCACCGGGTCCATGATGTCAGTCTTCAATGTCAGCAATCATCTTTGTGATTCTTAACAGCAGATGTATTGACCCAGTTTCTGCCTAAATGTAAGGTGGGCTTCTTTGATTTTACCCTTTCACTTAACTTTTCTTTTTAATTCTTCATCCCCTTTAGCGCTTACCGAGACTTCATAACTAGTACCTTGTTGAGTTTGTTCCAGTACTAGCTCCATCTCAGTGGGTACTTTTCCCTTATTCTCACTTTTACTCCTTTTTTCATACCTAAGGACTTCTACACTATCTAGTGGAATATCCCTGGGTAGATCCCTCCGGTTCTAACTGGATCATGGGAATGGATACCTAAACTTAACCACCTTATAACTCCAATAAAGTAATTTAAATGGTAGTTCTTTGGTACTTCCACATTTCAACCAACACATAACCATTTTCTCCCCCTTCATATGTGCATCGATTAATCAAAAGAGTTTAGCACATATATGGGTTAGCGTTCACTAGAGATCTTAAAATTCACATCTTTAATCATATATTTTAATCACATCTTCTCCTCTTATCAAAAATGTCAAATCTTTTTATATTTTGGATATTAATTTATTCAAATATTCATGGTTTTGGGGAAAAATATGTCCAATTATTAACAAGCCGATTATTGGAACATTTTAATGTTCCCCTCAAATTATGAGGGTATTATATTGTGTTTGGGTATGTTAATTTGAAATTTTTTGAATTTACTAAGAAATTCTTGAAAAATTCATACTCAAACACTATATATGCCTAATTTTTTAAGTCTACACTACATATATACTTATTCACAAGTTTATAAAATATACGAAGGTCAGTTTCGTAGTGTCTCCCACCAACAAACTTTTCAAGGCTCCTCATCATCCTTCTTTCCTTCAGCTTCTTGTCAATCGCCTTGATTATGATATTAGCTATTTTCTTTTCCAATGAACTCCATAATTCTGTGGCAGGTACTCTATTCGGATATTCTTTGTGATGTCATACATCGAAGTTTAAAGCCCTATTAATGTCCCATCGCTAAACTTGTAGAGTTCATATGAGCGCATCAACCTTGTTGGGATTCTAGATTTGATGAGACAACATAAATAAAAGAATGAAACATAAGGACTAAATCTAGCAGATCAGAATTCTACAAGCTGGTATGAAGATTTGGTCAAAGTTTACAAGATTAAGATTAGGAAAGTATTTAATTAGTTTAAATAGTTTCCTTATCATATTAATTTACTTCATTTGTAAGTCATGATCTCTCCCTATATAAAGAGATCATAGACATAGGTTTTACAAATAGCAGAGTCGACTGATGAGAGTCGAATAGTAAAAGGTGTGTGTGTGTACACCATAGTTAGATAGTTAGTTGGTGTAGCCCTGAGATTGTGTTTGGGGAAAGAGGAAACGTTCAATAAAGAAAACCTTGTTCAATAACAATTGTCTTCATTATATTCCGCTGCATAATTGTTATCATTGTTATTGTTTATCCTAGATATTAGATCTAAACAATCTTAGTCTTAATAACGATCTAAGAGGTCTTAACAGACTCCTCAATTGGTATCAGAGCCTCGTGGCTCGTGATATCTAGGATCTACAAGGTTTTTGGTATCGTGTTCTTGATGAAAAGAATGATCGAATTTTCTGTTTTTGGAACCAGATTATATAATGTGGACAGACTGAATAAGTGGTAATCTCACCATATTTTTCTATCTCTATTCATAATATTAGATTTATGTCCTTTTGACTTGTAAATTTAAACTATAATTGGCAAGTTTTATAGGGTCGTGATTTCTCTTCTAAATACACCTGACAGTTAATAATTGCAGTTTTATTTATATCTAGTGATGTTAGTTTTAGTGTCTAATATCTTTATCTATTGTTTTGTATAGTGTTTCTTTTCATTCCACAAAGTATAAGAAGATTTCTGCCATGTAACAGAAGTTGCAGACTGGTAAACAGCGTCGCCTCCGGTTCTTTTTCAATTTCTCTCTTTTTTATAAATATCTAATTAACGTTGTTATGCTTCAAGCTGATGGAAGTTGCTAGTGCTTTTGGACCTATAAAGGCCTACCATTTCAAGGACAATGCACATCCCGACAGTCCATGTGCCTTTGTTGAGGTACAAACTGGTATTCTATTTGTATTTATGGATGGTCATCGTTAGATTTTAACTCGATCATGTATTAAGTCGTATATCAATGTTAAACGAACAACAATATTCAATGCAGTATGCCGATCAATCAGTCGCTATAAAAGCATGTGCGGGTCTTAATGGTATAAAGTTTGGCCGGCAAGTCATGATCGTAACTCAAGCAACTCCAGATGCTTCTTTAGTGGTACACCTTCACTCTCATCCTTGATACATGGAATTAGTTTGGTAGAAAAATTAATTAAATTATCTTCTATGTTCTGGTAATTGAAACCTTGATTATAATTAGGAAAATAATGGCGAGCATCTATGCAAACGGAACTCCATTGCATGCACACAACTTGCTCGAGACACCTACACAAGTTCAGAAACTTACTAATGTTATCTTCCCATTTTCATATCCTAATATTTCTAATTGATGACTTGAGATCATTATATAATTTAAACAAAAGGGCATAGCCTCCTAACCATGTTGATTTGGTGAAGCAACTTTGAAGCCCAGCAAGGACCGCAGAGTATTAAGCGTGGATTCAAAGTGTGTGCTTGCAGCTAATTCAAGCGGTAGAGTTAGAGCTACTGGTAGTACTTTATTGATAACAGTGAAGTTGCAGCTCAAGGGGGTTAATCAACTGCATACCTTTAGAACAGTCCACACTGATGTATAAAAAGTCACACTTAGTGCAGTGTCACGGTAAGTGTTTATGGACATCTGTTTGTTAGAGCGTAACTGAACTTTATTCTGTATCTGGAATTTATAATACCCAGGCCGCGAATAACTGCGATTAGGAGAGGATACCAAATTTTAGTGATTGAGTAGGAGAACATGGTCAAAATCTTTATATTTTTCAAGAAAGAGTTTGTGAATGTCGAATTTTAACAGTTATAACACTTTTTTCTCGTGCTATACATCTTTTTATCAAACATTTCTTTGCAAATGATTACTATATTACAATATCGACAATTTATGTAGCAATTTGCAATTTGCAGCTTGAAATAGTTCACGACAAGGCTTGCATATTTGAATTAGCAGCTTGCATAACTAATCCATGAAAAATATTATTTGCAACATGTAGGCTTGAATAATTGCAAGAGGCCTATTCAACCAATGTAGGTGCATCGATATATCAAAAGTAAGTAATATAAAAATAGATTCTAATTCAATCTAAACGCATATGTGGCGTTTGTTACTTGTTTGCCTGAAATTTGCAGATCAGGAAGCAATCAAATACATAAAAACACAATAAACAAATATGAAAGAATTTTACCTATACTTTACATTGTTTGAGATTATCATAATAGTTACACCATCTTACAACAATCCCATTTGACCCGAATTTAAGATAATTATGTTCATCTCATTCAAAATATAAGAAAGTTAAAACAGAACCTGCAAGATGAGTTACACGCTCAATGCGACAACTGACTCTAATTTAATTAAAAACCCATAATTACTTACTCTATATTTTCACACTTACCTTACCATTCTGAATCTTGAGGTTGTTTATTAGGCGTTACAGCAAATGAGAATGGCTAAAGCTGTGCCCTTGACAAAATTGGTGCAGCAATGTCCAAGTCTTCCAGTTGTCCATACCACCTTTTCTGGGCGATGATAGGGAAACCACATAAATCTAAGCGCAAAAACGTTTCACGTATCTCTCGTGATACCAAGCTAAAGCAGAGCTAGGAAGAAGAGTCAAAATCATTAAATTATTGATCATGAAAACTATATATTAATATGAGAATTTTATTATGTACGACATTACAATTTTATATTTGGTTCAGTTATATACATTCCAATTTTATTGTATTTGAATTTGTTTTGATATATATATATATATTATATATATATATAAAATATATATATATATAAATATAATATAATTATATATATATATATATATATATTATTGATTTCTTAAATGTGACTAAAAGATGCATATGGTCACACTTATTAACACTTTTGGTCACTGTTTGCTTAATTCGTTGTGTGACTAAATATTACAAAAGGCCACACAAACATAAAATTCATGTGGCCATTGGATGATCAATAGTCACACAAAATACACATTTCTTCACTTTAAATAGCATATGGTCACACTTATTAACACTTTTGGGCCATTATATATCTAAATGTATGAGACTAAATACAAAAAAAAAAACATGCTTTGTGTGACTAAATATTACAAAAGGCCACACAAACATAAAATTCATGTGGCCATTGGATGAACATTAGTCACACAAAATACATATTTTGTCACTTTAAACAGCATATGGGGTCACACTTATTAACACTTTTGGCCACTTTATAGTCTTAATGTCTGTGACTAAATACCACAAAACAAACATGGCTTTGTGTGACATAAATATTACAAAAGGCCCACAAACATAAAATTAATGTGACTATTGGATAAAATTAAGTACACAAAATATACATTTCTTCACTTTTAAACAACATATTGTCACACTTAATTTAAACACTTTTGGCCCACATTAAACTTAATTGTATGTGACTAAATACCAAAAAATGATTTGTGTGACTAAATATTACAAAAGGCCACACAAACATAAAATTCATGTGGCCATTGGATGAACATGCTTTGTGTGACTAAATATTACAAAAGGCCACACAAACATAAAATTCATGTGGCCATTGGATGATCAATAGTCACACAAAATACACATTTCTTCACTTTAAACACAAAGGTCCACACTTATACACTTTTGGCCACTTTATGCTTAATTGTATGTGACTAAATACCCTAGAAAGAGAAAAAAAAAAAAAAAAAAAAAAAAAAACAAACATGCTTGTGTTGACAAATATTACAAAAGGCCACACAAACATAAACTACATGTGTCCTAATAGATGATCAATAGTCACACCAAATACACATTTTCTTCACATTAAACCAGCATATGATCAAACTTATTATCACTTTTGGCCACTTTAAATGCTTAATTGTATGTGACAAAATACCCAAAACAAACATGCTTTTGTGACTAAATATAACAAAATTCCACACAAACAAAAACTTCATGCGGCCATTGGATGATCAATAGTACACAAAATACCTCTTTCTTCACTTAAACAGCATATGGTCACAACATAATTAACACTTTTGGCCACTTTATTCTTAATTGTATGTGACATAAATACCCAAAATAAACATGCTTGTGTGACCAATAATATTACAAAAGGCCAACCAAACAAAACATCATGTGGCCATTGTATGTAACAATAGTACCACACAAAATACACCTTTTACTTCACTTTAAACACAATGGTCACACTTATTAACACTTTTAGCCACTTTATGCTTAAATTGTTGTGAATAAATAAACAAAAAAAACATGCCATTGTCTGCTTGAAACAGTGTTTACGGTCACACTTATTAACACTTTTGGTCACTGTTTTTTAATGAATATGAACACTAACTCAAAAATGTGACCATTAACACCCTACGGTCGCGCGACCTTTTGTCACACACATTCAAAAACGCATGTGTGACTATATGTATATCGTCATACTTTTTTGGTGTAGCCAAATCTACTTTTTGTACTAGTGGTCTCTTCGGAGTCAGGAATCACAATAGCACTTGTATTCTTAATGACATTACCATCATAAAGCTTTGGTTCCAACTGCTGAGCTTTCTTCAGATTGAAAAGATTTTGAAAACCTAGAGCTTGTTTAGTGGTATGATCATAGAAAAACTATGGTTTCATCAACAAATGAACAGTTTGTACTGATTGATCTCTTTTATAAACAATATTATCTAGCTGTTTGATCTTCTTTTCTAAAGCAATCTCTCTATCAATATTATTTAGATTCTACTTTCTTAAAATACATTTTGTGAGAAGAGAAACTGTATTGGCATTAAAGATATCCTTCTTTAAAATTTTCAGAAAGAGTTGTTTAAGATGAATCAATCTCGACAGACTGTTCACAAGAATTTGAAAATGTCCATTTTAATTTTAAATCAACATTTTTTTTTTTTTCCCCTTTTTTCAAAACTTTAACTTTGATACTATATATCCTTTAAAGCTCCGCAGTTAAAGTATCATTGACACTTATTATGTACCAATTTATCTATTGGTGCAATTAGTTTACTTAGGGTATCAGTTTTGGTTTCACTCACAAATAAATCACAGTGTGTCATCTAGTTTTGAGTGTAGATGAGTACGAATTCTGAACAGCTGCCTGTTGTGATATCTGTCACATAATGAGAATAAGGAAAGAATTGCTATCACTGTTAATTTACAGTCTCTGAATTGGTTTACCAATATTCGAACTGTTATTATAGAGACAGAATCCCCTGCACGACGTAGGATTAATCATATTTTATAACCACATTATCAAGGTGGTGTACCTCAATATGAGAGCATCTGAACAAAATGAGAAAAATTTCACCATGAGAGCAACTTTGTATGTTAGTTCATCACAATCAGAGTCATCTCCTCCAATCATTGGCTAATAAGAAAGGCATTGTGAGTAATAGACAGTTGTGTGGCTTGACCTTAATGTGCAGTTCCTGGATCTGCAAAAAATGCTAGTTCCTCCTCATGATAATATGACCATATAGCATGAGCTTGATACCATCAACACTTTTATCCTTAAACCATGAATCATTCTGATTCCTTTTAGGTTTAGTACCCAGTTTGGACATGTGACCTTCCCCTTTTGTCGTTTGTAACAAATAACAGTCCTTTGTTTCCCAATAGAATTGCTTCCACAAGCTCCTGGAGTGTAGGTTTCTAGTGGTACCCAGTATAAAAATAAATTATTTCTCCCTTAGAGCTTGTGTAAAGTCACTCTTCCATTATTAATGGTAGCTTTTTGCCTAGGTTTAAGAATTCCTCAGCTGGTTGTTGGTAGTAAGAAAATCGAGATGTTACGAACAGCAGATAGGAATGACATCATATAGTCGCTGCATCAATAGGAATCGTCACCTTGCTTGAACACTGGAACAGTTAGACCCGAGTCTAGATGGGGAAATTCAGGTTGTTGGATGTTTGTTAGGTTAACAGTGGGAGCATAATTCCATTTGAAGGAATGGATGAGGTGAAGTAATAAACGTTATGGTGAACTGATGATGAAAATCTAATGGATGGATACGTGATTGAAAGTAGGCGTATGATGATTTATAGTTAGAGTAATAAGGGAGAACTGAATAGGAGTAATCCATACTTGGAGACAGGTAGAGAGAAACTTGTGGTTAAAATTAAGAGTATATTGGTATGAGAATCTGATGAGTTTGAAAAGAGACTACCAATTGATGGTTTACAACCAAGCAAGAAGATCTGAGTTGCATTCATACATTAAACGAACTTTATTTGCATGAAATTTGTGTTGTCCCAAGTAAGCAAGAAGCTGATCAATATTAGTTGTGTGCAAATCCCGAACCAGTTTGACGTCGGTCACAAATTTGCTCCACTCAGGAGGAAGAGTATTCAAAAACTTGGTGTTCACTTGAAATCGTTCCAGTTTCACATTGTAAATGTTCATGTCATTGAGTAGAAGTGACTAATGAAGTCTATAGGGTGAGTGTTGTGAGCTAGATATGTAGCTATGCAAGGTGTGGAGCTTGTAGGGGGTGCGATAAACAAAGAGGTGTCAAGGAGGTGGCAATGCAAACTTGGTGGCCAAAGGAGGTGCTTGGGGTGGTTGCTTGAGGTGATAAGAAAGATAGCAAGGAGGTGACAAGGTGTGGTGGTAGCTAATTTGGTTTAAAATGGGTTTAAAATGAAACTAAAGGGTGACAGGATATGGGATTTATAGTTTTCCGGCAAAGGTTTTTCGGGACTTTAAAAATCGAGAGGGTAAAGGGTTTAGGAAAGTAGGGTTTAGGATATAAGGTTTAGTGTTTAGGATTGGGTTTAGGATTAAGGTTTAGGTTTTAAAATGAAATTAGGGTTTTAAAATTAGTTTAGGGTTTCGTTTAGGGTTTTAAGGTTATTAGGATATAGATAGGGTATTAAGATTAGGGAAATTAGGAATTTAAAAGTAGTGCATTAGGAGCTTGTACTTAGTGCTTAAGTAATGGTAAGAAACAAGAAGAAAAATGGTGGAAAATGAGCTATTTGAATCATGCTTTATTGATTTGGTACAATTGTGATACATAAACGTGTTGTAACCATGAGGTTCATGGAGGGAAGAATGAATCAAAATATAAATGCTAAGATACTTGCCCACATGCCTATAGGTATACTTAGATACAATCAATTTTAACTGAATAACAAACATAGAATGTAGGGTTTTGGATATAAAGTTTAACATTTAAAAGTTTGTTTGATATAACGTGTTGAATGGATGTAAATGAGATATGATACTTGGTAAAAATGATATTAAGATAAAGACTTGACTTATTAGGAAGTTTACATGATATTAAACATAATAAAATTTGGCACAGGTAGGTTGCGTGAGTCTCGTATACTTTAGAGAGAAGCAAGATTACCTTGCATGAAAGAGATAAAGCAAAAATTTCCCTGTAAAACGGTGGTATATAATAATAAGATGGATATATACAGTGCATCTAATTTCATATAGATGGATAAATTACAATGATGAAAATGTACGAGTTTATATAGTCTCCTCCCTTAAAGGAAATCTCGTCTCGAGATTAATAGTTGGATAGCCCGGAGTGATGTAAGAAAACAGATGTGGAGATATTTGGTACGAATATATCTTCGCTATCCCCACGAAAATTTCGGTCCTCATTTAGAAGTCCATCATACTTTGATTATAGAGAATACGACATTGTTTCAGTGCTTGACATCTCGATCCATGATCTCCACTGGTACTTCCACAAAGTTGAGATTTGTCATCATGCGAAGTTCTTTTATTGGAATGACAAGGGAATCATCAGACAATCATTTCTTTAAGATTAGAAATGTGGAAGGTATTGAGGACATTTATTGGAGATCTTCAGGGGGTTCAAGTTTATTGCGCCACAGAACCGTATTCTTATAAATAATCTTAATTGGTCCAATGTATTGGGGGTTAAGCTTTCCTCGTTTTCTTAATCAAGTGATACCTTGATACGAGGTGACACCCTTTAAACATAACTTGATCTCCAACTTGAAATTCTAAAGGCTTTTCGTCTATACATTGTCATAACTTCTCAGCCGGTCTCTTGCATCTTGCAAGTCGTTGTCGTGAATATGCACAATTTACTACGTGGTTTCATGGATTATATTCTGTCCTGTAAGTTAACAACTCCAACTTAGGCCCAGCAAACAGGTGATCAGCACTTTCGACCATAAAAGGCCTCAAAAGGTGCTGCCTTAATACTGGCTGGTAAACTATAATTCGTAAGAAAATTCTATTAATGGTAATATGTTATTTCCCACCTTTTCCAAAATCTATAAACACGGGCTCAAGCGAAGCTTCGAGTGTTTTGGATGTGTCCCTTTCACTTTGGTCCAATCGTTTTTAGGATGATATGTTCGTACTCATGTCTAATTGAGTACCCAAAACATTCTGTAATGATTGCCAAAATCTGGACGTGAAATGACTGTCATGATCCGAGATGATGGATATTGGTACTCCATGCCGGTAGACTATTTCTTTGATGTACAACCTTGTAAGGGTTTCTATACTATCTGTCTCTCAGGTAGGGATGAAATGTGCGGATTTGGTAAGGCGATCGACAATGACCCAGATTGTGTCATGTCTGCTTGATGTTTTGGGAAGTTTTGTAATGAAATCTGGTATGTGTTTAATTACACATACCTTTGACCACTAAAACCGAACTTAAAGCCTAAAAGACGTACCAAGAAATACATGAATTTATGATTTTGCAATTTGTATTGTGCAGGTAATGGATATCTAAGAAAATGACAAAAATAGAAGCCAAATCGACAAAACCGAGCACGAGAACGAAGAGTCGTGAAAGTAAAAGACAAGTCCAAGCCAAAAGTTACCAAAAAGTCAAAAGACAAATTCAAGTCAAAGTCAACCCGAAATGTGATTTGGAAAGAGCATCGAAAACCGAACCTAAAAACCTAAACTGCCAAAAGTGGGCCCACCCGTACCCACCTAGTGGCCGTACACCCCAAATATCTATACCCCTTAAACCATAAATAAAAGCACAAGTATTTTTTATTCTATACTACGCCCAACAAACTAGCCCATTACACCCATTATAACCCCGTACCCTTTTATAACACCCCTTGTTAAGTACTTTAAGGACTAACGGTCTAACATTTTAACAACTCCAAGGACAAAGAATTCACACAATCAAGGGCTAAATTTGCAACACACTTATACACTTTCAGGGCTTGTTTTGCCAATTTCCCAAACTTTAAATCACCCGGGAACATAGTACATCCTTTTCAGTTACCCTGTCCTCATAACCCGCCAAAAACCAGAGGTACTGTTTCCCTTTCTTCTCACCCTTGTCGACTTTTATTTTTCCTATACCCTCCCCATAATGCCACCATGGCAATCCATTAACATACCATATCGTCTAGGAATCAAGACAAAAAGACGAAGGGCCAAGATCATTAAGCTTGGGGACTACTCAAATTGGATGGCTAGGATTGCTTTGTGACCTCTCTCACACAAGAAACACAGCTATGATCCCTCTCAGCAAAGAAGCACATGACCTAGAACCTTCCTTTGATTAATATAAATAGCTTATTCGATAAGCCATTGGCACTAGACTTTTTATCAAAGCTTTTTAGTTTTCAGCATTAAATTTTATAAATGATTTCTAGTTTATTGTAATACTTTTTTATAAGGCCTTGTACTGATTATATAAAGTTTAATGAAAAAGTAAGTATTTTATGTAATAATACTTTGTTTTCTAAGTTAAAAGTCTAAATATGTTTTAAAACTGTTTCACAAGCTCACAAAAGCTCTTTTTACAACTTTCTTAAGCTGTTAACTTAAGCATTGTAAGTTTTTCCATAACTTATAAAGCTTAAGTCCTATTACACTGAAAAGTCCCTCAAAAGATCAAATGGAAGGATAAGCTACAATGGAAGAGCTTATGGGTTTTACTAGCTTCTTTTATACAAGCTAGAGCTAGTAGATAAGCTCTTTTGAGCTCATTTGCCTGTTTAAGCAATGGCCTTTGTAAGTTTCATCTTTTCTAAGTTTTAGCTTATTTCACTGTAGCATTGCTTATTTACAGCTTATTTTTGCTTAATTTTTGCTTACTACTAGCTTATTATATGAGTATTAATTGCGTAAAATGCCTGTCGTGTAGTTTATAACACATTAGTTAACGATTTTTCCTTAAATTTCTGACTAATTATTAGCTTAACAATTGCATAATCTAGTCTCAGCTAATTATAAGTGCTTATATTGTTAATAAGATTAGAGCTTAATAAAGCTTGTTTTACTTATTAACATCTGAGGAATTTATAAAAGTTAATTAGCATATAAAACAGTCTGAATCAAGTCAAAAAGTTAAAATAAGAGTTTTTAAAGGTGGTTTTGTTTAACTGATATGAAGTCCAAAACGGTCAAAATGCTTAAGTCTTTTGGGCCACCTTAGTTTAACTTGAAATCATCATAAAATTTAGTTGTTAAAAGTTTTTAAGTATTAAAACTCCAAATTAAGGTTTTAAGAGTTCATTGTTTGAATCTGATAAGTTATAGCTTATTTTAGTTGCTATCATATTTAGATTGTGTGCTATTAGCATATTGTTGAGTATTTGTGTTTATGAATGTGTTAAAAGAGGTTAGAAACAAAGCTCTAAAGCCTATAATTGTTGTTTTAAGTTTTTACCAAAACTATCAAAAATTTGCTAAGTATTGAAGAATTTGAGAAATGGCTTTTTCATTTGCTTATTGTTGCTTATCCTGAATTTCAAAATGCTTTTTGATGTGAATATAGATCTATGAGGACAAAAGTTAATCTGTTGTAGGTATAATAATCAAAAGGAATCTTTTGTGTGCTTATTTATAAAGCTCAAAAGAAGTGTGGGTTTTGTTAAGATTGCAAAATAGCAAAAATTTGTCCGAAGTGTTTTGAATCATATGAGATAGCCTTTTCATGAGAAGCTATTTAAGTGCTTATTTGAATTTCAAATACCTTTTTCCTATGTTTATTATAAGCTTATTTGCTTATTTCTTAATGCTTATTTAGTTAGTGATGCTCATTAGATAGAGTTTAGCTTAATTCACATTCTATTTGCATTAGGATAAGCTTATTTAAGCTTAATTCATTCTAGCGTAAATTTTTAAGTGTTAAAACTCTTTTGTTAATCTGTCATTTTCTACTTATTCTAGCTAACCCCTTTGCTTTTTTTGTTTGGTTAATGTCAATATTAGGTTAATATCTTTTTAGTTATTTTCAGCTTATTAGCCCTTCTTCTAGCTTAATAGCTTAAAAAGCCCAACAGTTAGCATTTTCATAGCTTAGTGAAGTTTAGGCTTATTCCTTCTTTAGACAGCTTATTTAGTGCTTATTCGTGGTTAATAAAAAAATTATTTTGTAAAAGTTTGCATATATTTAATCCTCTAAAAAGTTAGTAAAAAAATATGGATTTGCAAAACATTTGGGAAGTAGGGGGAAGCCCCGGGTGAGAAAGGCTCAAACCTGGTACCTCAACCCCACAACCAAACGTTTTACACAACACTCCCTCTCCAACTCGCCCTTGGGTCTTTTCAGATCTTTTATATACGCTATTATGCTTTAGTTTTATAAGCAGTTTTTTGGCTTAATTTCTCAGCTTATCGATAAGACTTATTTTCCCCAACTTATTTTCTTAGATTCTACAATGTACAAACTACTTTTGCTAATTATTTTTCAGAATTTTATAATAGTTTAGTATTTTTAAACTATTTAATTTCATAAAATCGTTTTTTAATTCATAAAAAATGATAAAAAATGTCCAAAAAAATATAATTCTTTTTTAGAAAATTTTCTTTTATCATTTAGGACCTAGGAAAATTAAATTTGCTTTTGTAGGGTTAAAATTGCAAAATTTTGGTTTTTTAAAGAACGGGATTGAATCCCGTATAACGTTTTTAGTGTTTTCAAGCCTAATCACTTCGTTTTTAGTCTAGTTTTTCTTTGTTCTACCTTTCTAGTTAATTAAACTTATAAAAACCAAAAGATCAATTTTAGTGTCTTAATTTGTAGAATTAAGGGTTTTTAGGTCCCGTTTAGATACCTTTTTTGCGTTTATTTAGATAAAATTTGTCCTTCCTTTAATTGTTTTTTAAGTTTTTGCCTTAAATTTTCCATAGTTTTAGAAATAAAATCAAAATCTTTTCCCATTCAAACATCGATTCTCAAACCGACTCTCGACTTTCAATTGCATTCCTCGATCGGGAAACGACTATTCGGGATCATACACCGGATTACAATAATTGTGATATTTTTAATTCTTACCATATATTTTATATATTTAATTTATTTATAATTATATAAATTTTAAAGTGTGATCAAATGACAAGTTTTTGACGCGCAGCCACGGGGAGGATAGTATACGATAGTTGAAGCCGTTGACAATTTGAGATTTGAATTGATCCTTCCGTGTGAAATAAATTTGTTTATTTTCTTATAAAAAAAATACAAAAGCTTTTTCTTTCTTTTATAAGTATATATAAAATAAAAAAAACCTAAAAAAAAAAAATAAAAACATTGACCATAAAAAAAAAATAAAAAATCACAAGTTGGTAAAATGACACAACATATAATACTTTCAACATGAATATTATCCTTAATAATTTCCCGCACCAAAGATCCAAAAACTTACCATTTGTGTCTCCCGCGAGGTAAGAGCTCAACCTTCGAAAGTTAAACAAACTCCTTTATCGTTTTCTCTCGAAGAGTTTACCGAGAAGCGAGTTGAATTATTAGGTTTAAGTGTCCTAACTTATTGTCCGTTATTAAAAATATATGTGAAAACATTCTTAAAAAACACAAAACAATTTTATTAGTATGAATTTTCTTTTTACATTTTAGTGCAGACGCACTCGTTCTCAAACTCGTAATTCTAACCGTCAACAACAACAAGTCAACCCAACTTTTGTTGAACCATTTAATCTTGTGGAACCTATTAAAAATCAGGCTCCTCCCGTAGTTACGATGGACGATAATCGTACTATGGCTTAATTGCTCGAAGCACCCACCGCAGACTTAACTTAGTACTGCCAGACTTAACTTAGTACTGCCAGAACTAACTAATACTTCCAGACTTAACTGTTATACTACAAGTATTAAGTCTTTTACAATATATTTCCCAACAAAGACCCTCATGCTCACATCCGTTATTTCAACAAGATTACTTCTACGATGAAGTTCCCGAACGTCCCGAGTACATCAGTAAAGCTTATGCTTTTCCCATTTTCCCTTGAGGGTGCAGCCCGGATTTGGCTTGAAAAAGATCCCCCTCGATCGATTCTAACATGGGAAGATCTTGTTTCGAAATTCATCAACAAATTCTTCCCTCCTCCCAAAACAATAAATCTTCGAAATGAGATCACAAGATTTCAACAACGATTTGATGAAACTTTCTACGAGGCATGGGACCGATTCAATGATCTTCTTCGAGCATGCCCACATCATGGATTTTCAGAGTTACATCAACTCGATACTTTCTATAATGCTTTGAACTCTAATGATCAAGATTCATTAAATTCCGCCGCGGGTGGTAACTTTTTGGATAAAATGCCCCGTGATTGCCTAAGAATCATTGAAAGCAAATCCAAAGTTCGTAATTCACGTAACAAACCGGTTGTTGCAAAAGTGAGTTCGAGCTCTTCTACCCCCGGTATTTCTCCCGATGTTGCTGAACTTAAAGATATGGTGAAAGCCTTACTTCTTGATAAGAAAAATCAAAACCAAGCTCCCACTCCTGTAAAAGCGGTCGAGGAAAGTTGTGTTACTTGTGGTGGAGCTCATTCTTACCAAAATTATACCGCCACCAATGGCAACGTTTATCGTGACAATATTCAAGAATTTGTTACCCAAACAGCAATAGCTAATTTCAATCAAGGAAATACCGGTTACCGAGCACCGATTGCTAATCAAATTCGACCTCCCGGTTTTCCTCCCGTTCAACAAAACCAAGGAAATAACCAAAACCGTTACAACCAAAACCGGGGAAATACCTACAACCAAGGCCAAATTTATCGACCTCCGATTAATCAACCCCCGGTTCACCAAGCTCCAGCTCCGCAAACACAAGGTGTGACAAAGAACGATTTTGAAAGCTATGTCAAAGCTAATGATGCAGTGATGAGAAACATGCAAGACCAAAACCAAAAACTTACAAAAATCAAATACCAATTCAAAACGGCATGCTTTCCTAAGTTTGTAATTCCAATACCGATTTTACTTCAGGTTTAAGTGAACACTCCCCCTAAGTAATACCATTAACTTACCCGAATGTAGACTAGAAGGGGTATACCACCCTGAAGCTGTGTTGCATATCAAGGACACACGTTTCCTACTACTACTTCTTCTCCTCCTAAAGTAGTGGAACGTGAACCCTAGGTGACAAAGGACATGGTGCCTCCTACTAATAACAGAAGTACTAAAGACGTCCAACCACCTTTGTCCAAGATTCAACCCCAAGTACCAATTCCTGAACCCGTTGATGTTTCTCGTTTATGTTATGAGTGCCTAACTTGAAACGTCATTCCGTATCCTTCGAGCGTAATGATGAAAAGTCGCCGTTAGAAAAGCTAATACCAAATTGAGAAAATTCTACGAAATCTTTAAAAGATTTAGTTCGAAATTAGCCTCACGGATGCTTTGATACTATATTATGGCCAAAATTGCCTCGACACTAGCAGCTTTAATCTGAAACAAAGAGAAAAAGATAAGTGAAATGGCTATAACTACCTTTGAAAGAGCATTGCTGTCGGAGTCATCCTCAACAATTTACCCGAAAAACTTAGTTGACCCGGCAAATTTCTTATACCTGTGTAGGATTTTCCCGAAATGGATGAGTTGCATCAGCCTTTGCCGATCTAGGCGGCTAGCATTAAACTCATGCCATTATCCAGTGTGGAAAAATGCTTTCTCATCCGAGCTCACTCCTACATGTAAGACTCTTAACTGCGGACCTTTGATTACCCTATACCAATCGGATCGCCGAAGATGTCACCTAAAAGTAGGAAAGTTCTAATTTCCCGGCTGACTTTGAAGTCGAAGACTTGATGCAGATCCCCGAGTCCCCCTAATCTCGGGGAGATCCTTTTTAAAGACCGACGTGCTTTGAATGATGTTTTATCAAGGTGAATTAAACTCTTCGTGTCGGAAAAGAAGGCTGTACATTCAATCTCGAGAAAACTTTGAGATACTCGCTCTAATTACGATGATATTACGGCGAACTGAAATTCGACTTCATTGAAAGGCTTGTGAGTAGTTTTGGGAATTATTCATTCCAGACTTAGTACCGTTAGATATAATATTTAGTACAGATAGTTATAGTTAGTACTAGAACAGTACAAAGTGTTAATGTACTAAGCTTAGTCCAATTAGTACCGTTTAATAGAAAAATAGTTTAATACCGTTTAAGAGATGTATTATAAATCCTAGAAAAGATTAATGTATTTACTTTTATACGATTTAAGGTTCTGTTAGGGTTTATCCTTGATCTATAAAAGGAACCCTCATGGCATAGTTAGAGATATCAGTTCAATATACATCTCATATAATCATATCTCATAGTTAGTAATCTGTAATCACTTTAAACAGATTAATAGAAATCAAAAGATTAGTATTATTCATTTTCTTCATAATACTATGTGTAGAATCACATATCAATTGGTATCATAAGTCATTGTTTTTCAAAAAGTCCATCTGTATTTAATACAAGTGGCTATAAACGCCTTAGCAGGCTGTAAAGATCTATTCAGTTTGGGACTCACAAGTGGTATCAGAGCCTGTGAGAAACTCTGAGTAAGAAGAACAAAAACCAGTTATAAATCTCTATCTTACAAAAATTAATTTTTAAAATCTAAATCATGTCTCTGGTTTCCCACAAGATGAAATTCCACCACCACCACCACCATCATCATCACAAACACCAACACAACAAACTCCTCATACTGTATCAACCATCAAACTTCCTATTCTTAAAAAGGGAGAATACGAGATAGGGCCAAGAAAATGGAACATTATTTGGCCCATACAGCTATCCAATTTGTAAGTTTATACAAAATTGGGAATGGTCCTGTATCAATCACCACAGATACTCAAGTCAAATCAAGTTTCTGCCTCCAATGACTGCAAAAGAAAACCAAGCATATAGAAGAGAAAGAAAAGCTAGGGACCACTTTGTCTTATGGTTTTACCAGAAGATCATCTTGCTACAAATTTCATAAGATTGAGAAACTGATGCAAAAGAGATGAGGTATGCCATCAAAATCCAGATTTGGTGGAAATGACGAATCAAGAGAAGATGCAACGTATATTCTAAAGCCAACAGTTTGAAGTTTCTCTGAATCCAAACACAGAGAGAACTGCATAAAGAGGTATACAGTTCCAAAGTCTTCTGAGTCAATAGAGATTCAAGTGTGCAGGTGTGAATCCACTGAGATGCAGAATCGGAAATTCCTTAGAATCTCTACCTTCGCATGGTCTAAATTTTCATAATCATTAGGAGCTCAACCAGGAGTGGGCATCTCCGCTTTTGGATTATCAGTTATAATAATCTAAGAGTCTATGAGAATGAAGTAAAAGCTCACTGCAACATCCTCTATCGCAAGAAAAATGTGCAATTTGATTTCTAGAACGATCCAGCAGTACTAATGATGTTAGTACCGCTTATAGTGTTTCTAATACTTCTGGTCAAAACTCATAGTATGAACAAACTTCATCATACTCCTTACTTACAAATCAATCCAGTTGCCCACAATTGGATCATAAGGACTTGGAACAGCTTGATGAATTTGACTTAGAAGAAATGGACTTGAAATTGCAGGTGGCCATGATTTCGATGAGAATGAAAAAGTTTTACAAAAAGACTAGAAGAAAACTACAATTTGAAATTCAAAGGAACGCAGTTGGTTTGAAAAAACCATAGTCGAGTGCTACAAATGTCACAAGATAGGCCATATTGCTGGAGAGTGTAGAACCAAGGGAATCTAGATGGTAGGTAGGGAGAATGGCAGGAACACAGGCCATAAATGGGAGAAGATCTGTAACAGGAGGACTCAAAAACATTGGATGACTATGTTAGAGAAGGGTGTAGATTGGACCAGACCACTAAAATAAGAAGAAGATTATGCTTTGATGGCTTACAACAGCTCAGGATCAGACACAGAGGTAAATTCATGTTCAAATGAGTGTAAAGAGTCTTATGCTAAACTTAAAAAACTATATGATGCATAGAGAGAACAACTTACTGATGCAGGCATAGAAATAAAGGCATATACTCAAGGTCTAAAGAAAGTTGAAGCACAATTAGTTGCTCATCAACAAGGTCAACTTTGGTATGAAGCAAAGATAAGATTAATTGAAAATAGACATATGATTATAAAACAGATGCCCTAACAGTATGATAAGAAACTGTTGGCAGAAGCTCAAAAAGAAAAAGAAGATTTAAAAGCTAAAGTAGAAAAATGGCATAACTCTTCTAAGAATCTTGGTAAACTGCTAACTACCCAAATGAGTGCTAATGATAAATTTAGGCTTGGGTATGGGGATCACAGATATGATGGCATTTTAGATAAGGAAAATGCGAGTTTAAACAAGTGTTTTTATGATAAGAGTAAAGTAGTTAGAAAAACAACCTTTGTATGATAGGTGTATTTACAGCAGGAGGAATGCATGATTACCCCCACCCATTACAGGAATTACATGCCATACGGACCGAAGTAGAAAATAATAACTCTCAATTTACATATGGGTCCAAAAACAGTCTTAACCAAGTGAAAAAAAAAAAAAAAAAAATAGAAAAAACAATAAAAAATAAAAAAAAAGGAAAAATCAGAAACCCGAAACGCATGAATTTGATACTTGTGAATCAATTTGTAATGCTAAAACACAATGAATCTTGTAGCCTGAACCAACGTAATGTGTACCCAAAGTAGCAAAGTGAACCCAAGGTTTGGTCTGAAGCTTCCTATAATTGAGAGTAGTGAAATTCAGATATGAAGATTGAACATTTTTTCAACCTACTAAAGGAACAGGAAACAAACCTAGTTTTGCTAGTACAAATAAGCAAGTAAAAAGCCCTAGGGAGAACAGTTAAGAAACGAATTCACACATAGTAAAAATCCCACATTTAACAAGAAAGGGGTGGGATATGGGTTTTACTGCCAGAGCATGTTTGTATGTTGGAAGTTTTAGTCATCTCATTTAGAATTGTGATTTCATGAAAAGAGGCAGGCTAAACAAGCTGATTAAACATAGCACTAGATAAGAATGTCTATAGGTCAAAGGATGATAAACCAATTGGAACAATGTCAGAGAGTGAATCATAAACCAATTTGTTTCCAACATACCCCCCCCCCCCCCCCAACCCCCCCACCCCCCCCCCCCGCAATACTACCTAGAACTGGCGAGAAATGTCCAGTTTAATACTGCTAGAGCTAGCGGTACTAACAATGTTAGTACTGCTAGGCATAATTTTAACAGATAGGCAGTACCAACTAATGTTGCTATGAAAGTTTAATACTGTTAACCTATTGTGAATAGAGTGTAGACTCACAAATGTTTTATATAAAACTCTTCACCATATTCAAGTTTCTTTTATTTAACACAACATCACTAGAAACAAAATTTTCCATTTCAAAAGGTTTAATACTGCTAAGGTAAATAGCAGTTAGTGCTTTAGGGGAAAAAGGGAAACTGCCTGTTAAGCCTTCATCAAGGTTTAATAGGGGACAAAAAGTACATACTGGTCAAAATATCTCCAATACAATAGTGGACAAGTCTTAGAATAAAGTTTTTATACTTTTCAAAGATCCACTAGCGACTCAAGCCTACACAGGCTTTGGGTACCTTAAGAGATCAATCTCTTTTATTTTATAGTGCAGGATTATCCACACAGAGCTTTAAAGCTCAAAGGATTATATTTAGTGGGATTTTCTAGGCGCATGACAGAAACAATGCCTGCCTTGCTGAATATCAAGACTTTAATGGTGGCCCTGTTGCTTTTGGAGGTAGTAAAGGTTACATAACTGGTAAAGGTAAAATAAAAACAGGAAAGTTAGATTTTGAGGATGTGTGCTTTGTGAAAGAACTTCAGCATTTCAATCTCTTTTCTGTGTCACAAATGTGTGACAAGAAGAACAAGGTTCTTTTTACTGACTCTGAATGTCTTGTTTTGTCTCCTGAATTTAAGTTACCTGATGCAAATCAAGTCTTACTTAGAATCCCCAGACAAAACAATATGTACAGTTTCAATTTAGAGAACATTGTTCCTTCAGGAGGTTTAGCTTGTTTAATTGCAAAGGCCACAATTGATGAATCTAACAAATGGCATAGGAGGTTGGGTCATGTTAACTTTAAAAACCTAAACAAACTTGTAAAGGGAAACCTTGTAAGAGGTTTACCTTCAAAGATTTTTCAAAATGACCACACTTGTGTTGCTTGTCAGAAAGGAAAGCAACACAAGGCCTCCTGTAAGGCCAAATCAGTGAGCTCTATTAGTCAGCCCTTACAGCTTCTGCATATGGATTTGTTTGGACCTACATCTGTAAGGAGCTTAAACCATAAGACTTATTGCCTGGTTATCACTGATGATTTTAGCAGGTTTAGTTGGGTGTTTTTCTTAAGAACTAAGGATGAAACTAGTGGAATCCTTAAGGACTTTATAAGACAAATTGAGAACCAATTGAATCAAAAAGTTAAAACTATTAGATGTGATAATGGTACAGAATTTAAGAACAGGGATTTTATTGAATTCTGTGGGTCAAAAGGGATCAAGAGGGAATACAGTAATGCCAGAACTCCACAACAAAATGGAGTTGCTGAAAGAAAGAACAGGACCCTTATTGAGGCTGCTAGAACTATGCTAGCAGATTCATTTTTACCTAACACTTTTTGGGCTGAAGCAGTTAGTACTGCTTGTTATGTTATGTAAAACCTAAAAATCTCAATAAGAGTAAAATGACCAAAATGCCCCTAATGAAAGAAAAATGCATAAAAGCTTA
>BQNB010037186.1:28930-49618 GCA_026074375.1 Tanacetum coccineum | reverse complement strand
AATCTTCACCAAGTACTCCATAATTGCTCTAATTCTCAAATACAAACGATTAAATAACAATTCTTTACAATAATTATATAAAATAGGTTATTTTCATGGGATAAATGATGTTATAAAAGTGACTTTATTTGATGTCATCATTCCCACCGAGAACCTGAATCACAAAAGTGAACAGAATTCTCCAAGCCACAGGAAAGGAGTTTTTTAGGTCTAGGGTTTTGTCCAGGTAACTCGAATTGATGGCAATTTTACCCAATTCTTTCTTAACAGCCTTTGGTGTAGGAGGAGCCACATATTTACCATTATTATAATCAATGCCAGTTGATGAACAAAAGGTGTTAAAATCAAGGGTCAAAGGTCTTTGCCTATTTAAAACAGAAAACTTGATGAGGAATTCCCTGAGTGGGCGTTGCTCAGTCTCATCAGTTGATGGAAAAGGGTCATAGGCAACAGCAGTGCTCCAAAACTCCCTGAGGAAGTTCTGATAGACCACTGAGGGACAGTTGGTAAAAGCTTTGTTCAAAGGACAATTTAGTAAAAAAATTCATTATGGGCTTGTAAGCAGACACAGTTGGTGGGTAGTTGAGTTTACCCACCACATTGTTGGTCTAAAAAGTCACATTGTCCACAGTCATGTTGTTCCATTGAGGAGCATACACAATTGCTTGTTCTTCTGCCATTGTTAATAAAGTTTTTGAAAACAAAAAGGTTTTAATGGCAGAATATCACACACCAGATGGTCACAAGCTTATTTCAACCTTGATCGCTGTCGTGAAATGCGTGATATGTTATCAAAAGGGACTATACGAAGATGGATATCTTTGTATTGAACATGATTGACCAAATAAATGTTTGAAAGAAGTATTTTCAATGAACAACTTGTTAAGATATAAGCTTTTTACTTGAAAAATTAAAGAACACCCACACGTGTGCTTTGAGAGAGAATTTGAGCAGAGTTTATTTGCTTTGTAAATTTGTGTGTGTTCTTGTTTGGTGAAAGGTATTTATAGGGGAGTGGAAAAGATTTTCTACATAATTTTAAACTTTTCATTTTGAAAAAGTTAAAAATTTGTTGGTACTACATTTAATGCATTTTCCCACTAGTTGCACGATCTCGTTTTTCATGGCAACTGTTGTGCCGTTTCACTTTTGTAGTGATGACGTCTGAATAACGGTCAAAAGTCTTTTGATTAGACATTTTGGGAAGGGATCAGGTTTGTGGGAGTGAGCATTAAATGCATGGTGGGTTATTTGAGTGATATTGGGAGAAGTGGGGACCCATTACAGTTGGATGACAGTTAGATAAGGAATATTTGTTCCTTATTTAATGTGTTTAGTCACCAACCTAGGACATTAAGTAACTAAAAACTTGGAGCATTTAGTTACTTTATTTAATGTGTCCCTCAGTGTCATAGGATTCATATATGTTTCAGGGAGATGGTTTCAGGGAGAAAAGAATATACACCATACTGAACATGATTGATCAGGGAGACTGATTAATCAATATTCAACATGCCTAATTCTGCTTTTAGTCTGGTGAAAGTAGGTTCATCCAAGGGTTTAGTGAAGATATCAGCTAGCTGATACTCAGTGGGGATGAAGTGTAATTTAATATCTCCTTTAAGGATGTGATCCCTGATGAAATGATATCTTATATCAATATGCTTGGTTCTTGAGTGAAGTACTGGATTGTTGGATATTGCAATGGCACTAGTGTTGTCACAAAAGATAGGTACCATCTTGTAATGGATGTCATAGTTACTGAGTTGACTTTTCATCCATAGGATACTTGCACAACACCCAGCAGCAGCAACATATTCAGCTTTAGCTGAGGACATAGCCACTGACTGTTGTTTCTTGGCACTCCAACAAACCAATTTTCCACCAAGTATTTGACAGGCACCTAAGGTGCTTTTTCTATCCATATTACAACCAGCACAGTCTGAGTCTGAATATCCTTTGAGATCAAAGCCTGAACATTTTGGATAATACATACCAAGGGTTGAAGTACCTTTCAGGTACCTGAGGATTCTTTTCACGGTTGTTAGATGTGATTCCTTTGTATTGGACTGATATCTTGCACATAGGACTGTGGAGAATTAGATATCAGGCCTTGTTGCAGTCAAGTACATCAGTGACCCAATCATTCCCCTGTATGAGGTCTTATTAACTGGTTTGCCATCTAGATCAGGACCTAGGTTGTTAGGAGGAACCATGGGTGTTTTCACTAAGGAACTATCAGAAATTTCATATTTCTTGAGTAAGTTCATGGTGTACTATTCTTGACAAATAGAGATTCCTTTTTCATCCTGTTTGATTTGCAGTCCAAGAAAGTATGTAAGTTCTCCTATCATACTCATTTCAAATTTCTTTGTCATCGGCTTCTCAAACTATTTACAAAGTTTATAACTTGTTGAGCCAAATATGATGTCATCTACATACACTTAAACAAGCAGGACATCCCCTTTTGATTTATAGATAAACAATGTGTTATCTATTCTTCCCCTTGTGAACTTGTTTTGAATAAGGAAAGTAGAGAGTGTCTTATACCATGCCCTTGGTGCTTGTTTCAGTCCATAAAAGGCTTTGTCAAGTTTACAGACATAGTCAGGGAACTCACTACTTTCAAAACCAGGAGGCTGTTTGAAATAAACTTCTTCTTTCAGTTTACCATTTAGAAAGGCACTTTTGACATCCATTTGGTAAACCTTGAAGTTCATGTATCTAGCAAAGGCAAGAAATATCCTGATGGCTTCCATTCTTGCCACTGGTGCAAAGGTTTCATCATAGTCAATTCCTTCTTCCTGACTATAACCTTGTGCAACCAGTCTTGCTTTGTTTTTTGTGGTTATACCATGCTTATCTTTCTTGTTCCTGAATACCCATTTGGAGCCTATGGTTGTTTTTCCATAAGGAAGAGGAACAAGAGTCCATACTTTGTTTCTATAGAACTGATTTAGTTCTTCTTGCATGGCATCAACCCATCTTGGGTACTTTAGTGCCTCAGATACCTTTTTAGGTTCTATCTCAGAGAGAAAGTCAGCAAATAGACATTCACTAGTTGAGGCAGCTGTAAGCTTGGCAGCCATGCTTCTTGTAAGCATGCCTTCACTAGGTGCACCAATGATATTCACAAGTTCAATGTGTTGGCCTCTTGACCATATATCCTGAGGAACAGGATGAGAACTTATAGAAGCTTGATTTGAGATGTGCGACTAAGTGACATCAAGGACTAAATCAGGGGGAAATCATGAGACTTTAGTATTGTTCCCTGATGGTATATCAGTGGGTTGAGTGATCATTTGATCATTCTAAACATTTTGTTCATGTGTCCTTTCAGTGTTGATTAGATCAAGAGGACCTTTAGTATCCTTAGTGTGAGGTATTTCAGGCTCATTAGGAGCAATTACTTTAAGGACATGATTTTCTTGGATAATTTCAATGAGTGAACCTCCATGAGGAATGATGTAGTATGAGACATCAAAATCTACTTGATATTGTCTAGATGGATCATCCTCTTGAAATTCATCAGGGAGGATATCTAGAGGAATCATCAATTCCTATCTCATCTACTGAGATATGAGTAAACATGATGGCTTCCAGACTTTCATCAAATGTTACATGATAAGTCTCCTCTATTTGTTGTATTCTTGTGTTATAGACTAAGAAAGCCTTTGAGACAGAGGAATATCCTAAGAAATATCCATCATCAGCTTTGGCATCAAATTTTCCAAGCTGGTCCTTGTGGTTATGAATAAACACAAGACATCCAAACACATAAAAGTAACTGATATCAGGAATTCTTTCCCTGAATATTTCATAGGAAGTTTTTATCATGTCTTTTAACAATGATTGATCTATTTTGAGTATAGCAGGCTATTCTGACTGCATCAGTCCAGAAGTGCTTAGAAAGTACTGATCCATTCAGCATAGTTCTAGCAGCCTCAATGAGAGTTCTGTTTTTCCTTTCAGCTACACCATTTTGTTCAGGTGTATAGGAGGGAGAAGCGAAAGTTTGAGAAATTCCTTTCTCATCTTAGAAACTCTCAAGCTCATGATTTCTAAACTCATTCCCATTATCAATTCTGATTTGTTTGACTTTTACATCATTTTGGTTTTCTACCATCCTGATAAAAGACATAATCATTTCAGGTGCTTGACTCTTCTTTCTGAGAAAGTATACACATGTGTACCTTGAGTACTCATCAACAATGACTAGGGTATATTTCTCATGATTCATGGACATTGGACTTACTGGTCCAAATAAGTTCGTATGAAGAAGATGCAAACACTTTCTGATAGAGAAGTTTTGTTTAGTTTGAATAAAGCTCTATGGTGCTTTCCCTTTTCACATGTTGTGAAAGGTTTATAATTTGAATAAACTAGGGAGGGTAGACCAAGAACTTTGTTTTGTTTGGCAAGCTTATTAATGTTTTTGAAATTTAGATGTGATAGTCGTTTATGCCATAGCCAGTTTACACTTTCTGAGGCTTTGGCAAAGAAGCAGGCTCCATTTGGAGTCAGTGATGACATGTCAAGGACATAAACATCATTTCTTCTAGGTGTTATCAGGACAATTTCTTTGTTAGCATTAAATATTGTTTCTTGGTTATCATCAAACTGTACAATATACTTAGCATCATAGATTTGACTAATGCTATATATAGATTGTACTTAAAACCATTTACAAAGGCTACTTTTGTAAAAACTATACCCCCACAGTTTATTGAACCATGTCCCTCAGTAATACAGGATGAGTTATCACCAAACACTACCTTAGGATCTGGTTGCTCTACATATTTGTGTAGATAACTCTTGAAACCAGTCATACTCCTTGAGCATCCACTGTCCAGGTACCAGATGGGCTCCCTGATGTTTCTCTGCACAAATAATAAAGTTGGGTTAGTTTCTTTTGTGAACCCACTTTTTGGTGGGCTCCTGGCCTTTGCAGCCTGAATTTTCTCACCTCGTTTGAAGTGATCAAACTTGTTGTGGTCAGAGGTGGAGTGTATAGTGCTTCCACATGTATTACGCTTTACCCCAATTGAGGACTCATTAGACTAAGAGGATTCAGCTAGTACTCCTCCTCTAATCTGAATAACACGATTGTGTCCTGAGGTAGAGTGGTCATAGCTTCCACAGATTTTACACTCAGGGTAGTTTCTACAATCATTAGGTCTGTGATCATTAAAACCACAGTATATGCATAGTGGGAAAGGCTTTGCCTTTGCTTTCAGGATCTGCTTGGAAGAAGATGCATATTGATAAGGCTGAACCTTGTAGTTCTAACTTCTTTTTAGTGAAGCAATATACATCTCATGATCTGAGGTCCTATGATCCTCCCTTTTGCATATCATAGCAGTAAGAGGAATCCTATACAATCATTAGTTGAGTGATATGGTAATAGTGCAGAGTTCCTACTTATGTGATTTTTGAATAGGCTTGGGACTGAGTGACTTTGATGAGCCAGTATTCTGAACTTTAGGTTTAGAATCTTGACTCATTCTTGATGAATCAACTGATTTTAGATGACCCAGTCTTTTGAATCTTTGAGGTTGATTCTTGAGTCTTTTGGTTAGAATTGACCTTTTCATTAATTAGCATCCGAACAAGTTTAGTTAATTCATTTAATTTTAATTCTTGTTCAGTGTCTTTGACTTCAGTAGGAACTGAATATGTGGTTTGCTTAGTTTCACTACCAATGAAAATTTTTGAAACACACTTGTTACAAGAATCATGTGTTTCAGACTTTGTATGTTTCATGATACCTAAGCCTGGTCTCTCTCTTGGAGAGTGCGGTTGAAAGGTCAATGGTGTTACTTCTAAGCTTGGTAAAGCTCCCTGGAGATTTTTTAAAGGAGGTAGTGGAGTAAGGGATTCAGCTTCAGAATCTTTGGATGATTCAGGGGTATTTAAAGTTTCAGTGGGTTCAAGAGACTCATTGACAGCTTGACTTTTAGGGACTAGAATTCTTCCAGAATTAAAGTTTGGAAGCTTGATATCAGGGTTGAGTCTCTCAACCCAATCTCTGGTTTTTTGGAACCATTTCTTGGTCATACCCCATGGAAGCAGGAACGAAAATATTTTCATTTTCATTCATTTTAGATGATGACTTAGTGAGTAATTTACCACCAAGAACTTTCTTCTTTTGGTGAGGAATTTGCTCACTGATACATTGACTAACCTTTTTTGAACTAGGATTTAGAAGACCATTTTTCAATGATCTTATGTTTCTCCTCTTTGTTTGTTCTTGAAGAGCATGATTTAACTTTGTAAGTCCAATATTTTGAATTTGAAAAGTGACAACATCAAGCTTGGCTTGTTTTAAGATTAGCAATTCATCTTTACTCTTATTTAATTCAAAAACCATTTTGTTGTACTTAGAAAGTAAGTTTAAAATAATCGTTGTTCCTTCAAAAAAACTTAAGATCAATGTTGATATACTTTAGGTAATTTTGCCAATCGGTATCTTTATCCATAGAGAGAAGAGTATTTACCTTTGTTATGGTGATGTCGACCCATTCACCATTGCGAGCATGACTCTTTCCAACAGTGAGCTCATCATCAGCTAGAGCCATCAGTACCTTGACCTGAGTGACTTCTTCCTCATCAGAAACCTCTTCCTCATCCCAATCAAAGGTTTCAGCAACTAAACCTTTGTTTTTGGTTAGAAGGACTTTGAGTTCTGAAAACTTAAGGGACTTGCCTCAAGGAGTGCAAGCTTAGCTTTTATCTTCATGTACTCAATACTTGAATCTTATCTGCGAAACTTTGGAGAGTGCACTAGATTATTAGAGTTAAAATAAAGACAAATAAGTTTTAAGTAAACTGGTGGTTAAAGCCCTTAAGACAACTAAACAGATGAGTAATTATTCACTTGATTTGTAAGAAGGTTCAGCACACTTTTAAGGATGCTTTTAGAAAAGCAGTCTCGTTGGCAAATGAGAACCTTTTTTGCCACATTTGGTTAAACATTTTAGTATTTCATTTTTTCCTATTGACCTTAAGAAATTTTCTATGTCAGGAAATTTTATTAATATCTTCTTTTATAAAACGTTTTGAGTCCCAAAAGGGCTCTTATGATACTCAAATAACCTAGTCCGATACACGCACTAACGGGCAGAGAACCCGGTCGTATGTAGTGCAATATTTGGTAAATCTGAGGTCGTCCCAAGAGCTAAGGTTACTAGTTCTAATTGATTTTGTCACGTTTAGAAAATGGTTTTAAGATTAATTTTAAAAACTTAAGAAAAGTAAATGCAGAAAAGTAATTTGATAGAAGTAATCAGGGAGAAAAGCTCACTAGCCTAGTGATGTGTTTCAAATGCTTTAAATTTATAAGACTAAGATTACCGGTTATTAGATGGAAACACACGGTTAAAAGTATAACCCATGTATATAGTACAATCTTTTTAGGTAAGACCAGGTCGTCCACAAGGATTTGCATAGTGTCGAATAATCAGCTAAAAAATAAACTTTAACAGACTTAAAATAAACTGAACTGAATTCAATAATGAGAAATATGACTACTCGGAAAATTTCATATAATTCATAAGCAGTGGTAATAGTTACGATCTTAAACTTAGGACTTGAATTTATAAAAAGTGTTTTCTCGTCAGAAAATATTTTCACAAATTCACTTGTTTAACTTAAGACTCATTTTTAGTTAACTTGATCAAATGTGTCACTCAAATAATCCAGTTACTATTATATCAAATCTATTTTGTTTACCAAATAACATAAGTGGATTTCTCGTCACAGACGATAAAGATCAAAGACAAATCTCTAAAACTATATAGTTCACAACGGGTCTTTCGACCTATACCGGTGTGAGTATATAATCAAAGTTGATAATCAAAGTTGATAAGATTTAGACACAATAGGATTATAACATAAGCTTAAGATTAACAAGATCGTAATTATATCAAACGCTTATTCATTATATAATTTTCACCGAGTAGTCATGAGAGATTTAGCCTCTCATGGCTATGAAGTTCATAATAAAAGCAAATAGATAAACAAGAAACATACTATGTCTGGGTAAGAATATGGATCAAAATTCTACCCGTAACAAGTATAGAATCATAGTACAACCTTTATTCTACTAAATTATATGATATTCTTCTTCGTTCTTTGTTGTTTGATCTCCAATCTTCAAGAGGTTATATTATTTATGGATGATGAATGATTTGTGTGTGTAGAATTAATTGAAGATGTGTTGGATATGATAGGAATGAAGTGAGGGATGATTTAGAAGTGAAAATTTGTATCTATTTATAGGCTACTTTTGGGGTCGAAGTGCGGCGCACTTAGGGTGTAAATACGAGGTGTATTTAATTCCATTTAATTATTCTTCATAGACTGATAGGAAGTGAGGCACACAAAGTTATTTGTGTGGCGTACTTGGTGATTAAATGCAGCCTTAATTAATTGTTGGACTCGATGGAAAGTGCGGCGCACAAAGGGTAAGACTTGAACTTTATTTCTTTTGAGCTTGGGATGACTTCAAGTGAACCAGCACATAATTTATGCTATTAAGTATCCAAAGTTCACAAGAAATGATAAATTATATATAAATAACGCCGCTAAAACATGTATAATTTAGGCGTTATAAAATCCCTCAACACTTAGTTGTTGCTTGCCCTCAAACAATAAAAAGCAAGAAAAGCAAGATCATTTATCGTGACATGGAGAAAAATTTAGATTCTAACAAGTGTTTACTGGTTTAGTTAACTTTTCAAGCATAGACACATAACAGAGCACCTCACAAAGGAATGTGTTTGATTTTTAATTCACTCAAGCCACTCAGATAGGGTATATGATTGTGAAGACACTCAGATGCACTGACATAATCTAGATAGCTACCATAGGCTTATGCAAGACACATAAACATGACTGGTGGAGCTCAACTTGGAACTGATGAGGGCGAATATACTTATCTCCTATGCCTAGACTTAAGCCTTGAACTTTAAACTTATATTTTATTTTATTATTTTTTTATTTTTTATACCAAAACTAAGGCTGGCACGGAACATCTTTCTTTCAACTTTGATTTTTTCAGAGGAATAGCACTAACAGGGAGTGCTGCAGATATAGGAGCTTACGGGATTTCATTTCACCTCATAACATATAATATAAATCCTTACTTAGGTCTAGTAAATGATGATCAAGCACAAGTTCTAGAGCTACTAAATTATCGACTCACTCAAATATAATTTTCAACCAATACCATTGCTCCAGAAAAGGTGACAAATTACAAATACACAGCCGTAACAATGGGTGAAACACTTGTAGTTGCATTCAAACCTTAACTCGAACAAGCTAAAGGCATTAATTATCTTGGCTACCAAAGGTGGGTACCCGAATATTTCTTAAGGCTTTAAATTCTCACAATTTAGTGGACATGTTTTGTGCTAGTTATGGTGTCCATCCAGTTGGATTTGTCTTACTAAGAGCATTTTTTTATTTTAGAGGAAATCATATATTAATTTTTAAAGATTTTCATAAAATATCAGTTGGAATTTTTTTTGGCAGGGAAAACATGAAGGAGTATGATTAATTTTTCCTATTTGGCTCTCCTCCACACTTAAGTTGAACATTGCCCTCAATGTGATAACTGATAAACTAGAAAATAGGGAAAATTAAGGGAAAACGGTACTTCCCGGGGCATAGAGAAATGTAGCTGCGAAAGAGCTATCCTTGAGCATACTCTATAATTTTCCAGATTTAAGCTATATTACCTGCATAAAAGTAAACACACAAAAGCACACAAAAAGAAAATATTTTTGGTTTTTTTAGAAAATAAATAAAGGAAATGAGTGGAGTTGTATGGAGGAGGGACTCCTCCACACTTAAATAAAGCACGGGTTGCCTCCCGAGAAGCGCTTAATTTTTAAGAGAGTCGTTAGCTAGACTCCTGCTTTTGGAGTTCATTCTTTCGGAAAGAAGGGAGTGACTGCTTCCCTTTGGTCATTATAATCTTCTTCTTCATGATATAGCTTGAGTCGATGGCCGTTAACAATAAATGTTTTTCCATCTTTTCCATATAGTTCAACATATCCGGATGGATATTGATGTTTCACTACGTATGGTCCTAGCCAGCGAGATCTGAGCTTCGGCTGTTTGAATTTATATTTTGAATGAAAGAGCAACACTTTGTTTTCGTGTTTGAATTCTTTTCTCATCTTGAGTTTCCTGTCATGCCAGACTTTGGTTCTTGCCTTGTATAGACGAGAGTTTTCATAGGCTTGATGTCGGAGTTTGCTAACTCGTGCAATTGAAACATGCGTTTCTCACCACCAGCGATGAGATTTGGGTTACAGTTTTTTAGGGCCCAGTATGCATGGTGTTTTATTTCAAATGGTAGGTGGCAGTTTTTACCGTATACGAGTTTGTATGGTGTTGTTTCAGTTGGTGTTTTGTAAGCTGTACGAAAAGCCCACAGAGCATCATCAAGTTTTCTTGACCAGATGGCAGGATTATCTTTAACAGTTTTTTCAAGAATTCTTTTAAAAGCTCTGTTCGTGTTTTCAACTTGGCCACTTGTTTGAGAGTGGTAAAGATATCAGCTAGCTGATACTCAGTGGGGATGATGTGTAATTCAATATCTCTTTTAAGGATGTGATCCTCCTGATGATTCCTCTATATATCCTCCTGATGAGTTTCTTCATGAGGATGACCCATCTAGACAATATCAAATCGATTCTGATATCTCATACTATGTCATTCCTCATGGACGTTCACTCACTAAACTTACCCAAGAAAACCATATCCCTAAAGTGATTGTTCCAAATGAACTTGATGTGCTTCTCACCGAGGATACTGAGGATCCTCCTGATCTAATCAATACTGAAGGTATCCATGAACAAAACATTCAGGATGAACAAATCACCACCCAAACCCCTAAAGTACCATCAGGAAGCAATACTGAAGAACCATCAAGAAACAATACTGATGTCTCAGTACCTATCAGTGAATCTTCAGTTTCTGATGTTCCTTAGTCTTATGTATCAAATCAAGTCTCTACAAGTTCTCATCCTGTTCCTCAAGATAGATGGTTAAGAGAACAACACATTGAACTTGTAAACATCATTTGAAATCATGGAGAAGGCATGCTTACAAGAAGTATGGCTGCCAAGCTTATAGCTGCCCCAGCTAGCAAATGTCTATTTACTGACTTTCTCTCTGAGATAGAACCTAAAAAGATATCTAAGGCACTGAAGCATCCAGGATGGATTAATTCCATGCAAGAAGAACTGAATCAGTTCTACAAAAACAAAGTATGGACTCTTGTTCAACTCCCAAATAGAAAAATAGCCATAGGCTCCAAATGGGTGTTCAGGAACAAGAAAGATGAGCATGGTACAACCACCAAAACAAAGCAAGACTGGTTGCACAAGGTTATAGTCAGGAAGAAGGAATTGACTATGATGAAACCTTTGCACCAGTAGCAAGGATGAAAGCCATCAGGATATTCATTGCTTTTGCCACATATATGAACTTCAAAGTTTACCAAATGGATGTCAAAAGTGCCTTCCTGAATGGTAAACTGAAAGAAGAAGTTTATGTCAAACAGCCTCCTGGCTTTGAAAGTAGTGAGTTCCCTGACTATGTCTGTAAACTTGACAAAGCCCTTTATGGACTGAAACAAGCACCAAAGGCATGGTATGAGACTCTCTCTACTTTCCTTATTCAAAATAAGTTTACCAGGGGAAGAATAGATAACACATTGTTTATCTATAAATCAAAAGGAGATGTTCTCCTTGTTCAGGTATATATAGATGACATCATATTTGGCTCAACAAGTTATAAGCTTTGTAAACAGTTTGAGAAACTAATGACAAAGAAATTTGAAATGAGTATGATGGGAGAACTCACCTACTTCCTTGGACTGCAAATCAAGCAGGATGACAAAGGAATCTCAATTTGTCAAGAACAGTACACTAGGAACTTACTCAAGAAATATGAAATTTCTGATAGTTCCTTAGTGAAAACACCCATGGTTCCTCCAAACAATTTAGGTCCTGATCTTGCTGGTAAGTCAGTGAATGAAACCTTATATAGGGGAATGACAGGGTCACTAATGTACGTAACTACAACAAGGTCTGATATCTAATTCTCTACAGTCTTATGTGCAAGATATCAGTCCAATCCAAAAGAATCACATCTAACTGCTGTGAAAAGAATCCTCAGGTACCTGAAAGGTACTCCAACCCTTGGTCTGTATTATCTAAAATGTTCAGGCTTTGATCTCAAAGGATACTCAGACTCAGACTATGTTGGTTGTAATATGGATAGAAAAAGCACCTCAGGTGCCTGTCAAATACTTGGTGGAAAATTGGTTTGTTGGAGTGCTAAGAAACAGCAGTCAGTGGCTATGTCCTCAGCTGAGGCTGAATATGTTGCTGCTGCTGGGTGTTGTGCAAGTATTCTATGGATGAAAAGTCAACTCAGTGACTATGACATCCATTACAAGATGGTACCCATCTTTTGTGACAACACTAGTGCCATTGCAATATCCAACAATCCAGTACTTCACTCAAGAACCAAGCATATTGATATAAGATATCATTTCATCAGGAATCACATCCTTAAAAGAGATATTGAATTACACTTCGTCCCCACTGAGTATCAGCTAGCTGATATCTTTACTAAACCCTTAGATGAACCTACTTTCAACTTAACTCCATATCTTTTCATAGTTTTTTCCATTAATTTGTTGCAAAAATGAGTTCCTCGGTCGCTTATGAGAGCTTTGGGCATTTCGAAACGGCAAAATAGTTTCTTCAAAAAAGTAATAACAACTCTGGCATCGTTTGTTGGTAGAGGTAAAAAGGGGTGATGATTGTTTAGTGGATAAGAGTGATAATGAATGAATGTGGGTATGAGGGTGGACTGAAAAGAAAGTGGTAAACATAGTATATCAGTGAATGCGGATGCATATCAGTTATGGGTATTTGTTCAGGCTTGCAAAATGGTTAAATGGGATCACTGATGTTGTAAATTGAAGTATCCCATGAAACCCACTTGGTATCCTTAAATATTTTTCAACTGGTATAAAACATAAAGCATCCCTGAAGCGATGGAGTCCCTCAACTCGTGTTGACTTTGAACCACAAAGGTTTTGTTCAGTGGGTAAAGAAACTGAAAAAATTCAGTGAGTATGAGTTGTTAAAAAGGATTGACGACATGAATGGTATATAAGCTTGTTCAGTGTGTAAAATGGTGGAAATGATGGGAAGGAAATAGGATATTTAGTGTCTTGAGATACTAAGAAAGATCAGGGGAGTAGAAGAAAAGGAGTATAGCTTTTCTTAAAAATCCTGACCCTTAAATGATAAACAAATTCCACTTCCTGATCTTGAAATTAAACCTAATGAGTTCCTGAAACCCGAGTCACTGAACTCATGGCAATCACAACCTGACCATGAAACAAACGTAAATTCCTCTGAACAACGAGGTCCTTTGAAAACGTTGGGAAGTGGAGGTCTCTAAAACCAAGTTGCAACTCTGAATATTGAAGTCCTTGAAGCTAAAGTGACTGAATGTTCATTGAGGACTATAAAATCATTTGGTGTCATGAAACCCATGAAGTCCCTGATTAAGTCGTTGACTCACTAATCCTTTTACTCCAATGTAGCGAAAAGAGTCCCATGGACTCGTGCAAATAATCCGAATCCGAATGAGGTTATTTCTTAAATGGAAATGGTAAAAGGTACTGAAGGTGTAAGGGAGCTGAAGGTGTAAGGGAGCTGATAAAAATGATTATCAGTGGATGCATATCAGTGAATGAATAACAGTTTAGGATTAGCTTATACCTAAAGAATCCTTGAAACCTATTTGGTTCTTGAATTGTTTTGAGTGTACTGATGTTGAAAGAAAAGGAGTTATGAAAGTATAAAAAATATACTTTTAAATGTGTATGGGTCTGAAGATTGAAATCATCAGGTTCTTAAAACCAACAAAATAATAAATGATCCTGAGCCTGAAGAAAAAAAACACGGCCTGAACCCGCGTCCCTGAAGGAATGATGAAAATTGTGGACGTGTTTTTCAAGAATGAGGTTATCGGTGGGTAAGAGAATCAGTGGGTATGTGTTGTTAAAGTGGTAGACTGAAAACAAAGTGATGAAAGAAAATCACTAAATGAAAATGGTTGTTCAGTGGGTTAAGAAACTAAAAAAAATTCAGTAGGTACAAGAATTAGTGAAATGAATGTCGCCTCAGTTCTATATAAATAAGGATTTTGATGTGGGTTGAAACTAAAAAAAATTCAGTAGGTACAAGAATTAGTGAAATGAATGTCGCCTCAGTTCTATATAAATAAGGATTTTGATGTGGGTTGTACTAAACTCAACTCAACCCCTATGGTCACTGAAACCTTACCCTGACGCACCAACAAATTAATCTTAACGAACTTTATATTAACTCACTTTCTCATTACTACAAGGTTTATAAATAGCGTGAAATAGTGTACGTAGCGGCACAGTCAAGCCTCAGCTTTAGCGTGAGGCGTTGCTGGTCATAGCGTTTTTAGGCGTGACTAAAGCGGCTAAAAAATATTTATTGAAGGTGGTCAATAGTAGTTAGCTACTAGGCTTAATTGAGTTAGTCTATAGAGCTACTAAGCCCGATATCTCATGCTATCCCAAATCAATAAATATTAAAATAAGTTAATTTCAATAAATATCTTTAAAAAATTCAAATTAATAATCTCTTATAAGCTTCAAAAAAGGCGTCAACAGCCTTGGCTATAGCGAGCTTTTATAACGCCTTTATCACGCTTTATTGCACGCCACGCCTAAAGACAATGCCTTGACCTGTTTCGTAACGTGGAGGCTACGCCTCGCTCTATGGCGCCGCTATAGCGACGCTATTTAGAACCCTGCTTACTACAATTTAATTTGGGCTATTTTTATATTTAAATAGGAGGAGATTGTTGAGTCAAAATTTGACTCAATTATCCCTAACAAGTATTTAAATATAAATAGTCTAATTTACTCACTGATAAAAAAAATCAGTGAGTGTTGTAAAAAGCTCAATCAAGAATGACAAGCCTTAGGGACGTCGAAGACCAAATGAAGAAACACTTTGTCTCACTGATGCGGTGCCAGTGGGTAAAGTACATAAGCTTCAAAGAGTCTTTGAGATTTGACAAATATCTCAAAGACTTTAAATGTCTATCTCCCTGAAAGAAACAAACAAATATGAGTGGGGACCAAGCAAGGACAAGAGTTTCCATAAAGGTGGAAACAAGAGCCCTTCAATAAAATAAAGTATTATGGTTGGTTGTTTCCAAAAAAGGGAGACATACATGACACATCTCAACAACCATCACATGCTACATTGTACTTTTATCTCATATAAGAAGAGTTTGTAATAGGAGATAGACATCGATTCTAAACAAACACAAAAAATAATACAATGTATTATAGTTGATATGATCATCCTCTCATGTAGTATAAGTTTAGCTTTGATTTATGAGAGTCTATTTGTCATTCAATCGGGATATTGTTCCACAACTATCCCTTGTAAATCTTTGATTTATTTCTAATAAGATTTATAAACATTGAAAATGTACAAATTGTGTTATTAATTGTCTAATTGGTATTGTGTAAAACTTGTTCTTCATTTCTTAAAGTATTCATGTTTTACACATTTTTTAGGACCAACAGTCTTTTATTTCGATATCAAATTCTTGCAATAGCATAATCCAACGTATAAGACGTCGCTTAGCATCTTGCTTTTTGAATAGGTGTCTTAAAGCTGAGTGATTGATATAGACAATTGTTTTGGATAATATCAGATAGGGTCGGAATTTGTCAAATTCAAATACTACAACCATCAGTTCTTTTTCAGTAACTGTATATTTTTGCTGAGCTGCATTAAGAGTTTTGCTTGCAAAATAGATGGGGTGAAAGAATTTACCATCTTTTTTTACCTAAGACTGCTCCAACTGTGAATTCACTTGCATCACACATAAGCTCAAATGGAAGGTTCCAATTTGGGCTCACGATCACAGGAGTACATGTGAGTTTTTCTTATAATGAATTGAATGATTTGTGACATTCATATGTGAATTCGAGGAATTATCTTTTTCAAGCAAACTTAGTTAAAGGAACGGGCAATTTGTTGGAGAATCATTAATGAACGTCAGTAAAAACTGGCATGTCCTAGAAAACTTCTAATGCATGTGACATTAGTAGGGGGTGGAAGCTTAGAGATTAGTTCGATTTTTGCTTTGTCTACTTCGAGGCCTGCTTCGGATAGTTTGTGTCCAAGCATAATTCCTTCTTTAACCATAAAGTGACATTTTTCCCTGTTTAGAACAAGATGTGCATATTTGCAACGTTGAAGCATTTTATCGAGATTGTTTAGGCAGTGATCAAAAGAACTTCCAAAGATGGAGAAATCGTCCATGAATACTTCTACTGATTCTTCGATCATGTCATGAAATATAGCCAGCATACACCTTTGGAAAGTAGCTGGAGCATTACATAAACCGAAAGGCATTCTTCTATAAGCATGTGTACCAAATGACATGTGAACGTTATTTTTTCTTGGTCCATAGGATCGATTGGTATTTGAAAATATCCAGAAAAACCATCGAGAAAACAAAAGTACTTATTCCCTGCGAGTCTTTCTAACATTTGATCCATGAATGGCAAAGGGAAATGGTCTTTCGCAGTTGCTTCATTGAGTTTGCGATAATCAATACATACTTGCAAACCTGTAACAGTTCTTATTGGGACCAGTTCATCTTTTTTGTTAGTAACAACTGTGATATCACCTTTCTTCGGTACACAGTGAATATGGCTTACCCAAGGGCTATCGGCGAGTGGATAAATGATATCTGTATCAAGTAGTTTAACAATTTTGTTTTTAACAAATTCTTGCAAGTTTGGGTTTAAGCTTCTTTGTTTTTGAACAACTAGTTTTTTGTCTTCCAGGAGTTGAATTTTATGTTTGTAAAAAGATGGACAGATTCTAGGAATATCAGTGGTTTTCCAGGCAAAGGCTAGTTTATTTTTGTTTTTGTCAGAAAGCTAAGACGATATGATAACAGGAAGAAAAGATGGTTCATCCAAGAATACATATTCCAGGTTATCAGGAAGAGGTTTGAGTTCAAGATCCGTAGGGGGTTCTTTAAGAGACGTTTTGATTTTGTAATCAGTATTAAAAGTGATTTTTTCAAATGGTGGTTCTTCAGTGTCGGATTCAGATTCAGAATTTTCATCGGCAGTCATTGCCATGAATTCATCAAATTCAGCAAAGAGTTTTTCTTCGAGGATGGTTCCTTCGATGGAATGAAGGATTTCACTACCTTCATCTAGAATAGCATCGAAATATTTTTATAATATTTCATCGATGAGGTCAATACTAAAACATGTATCATCGTTTGAATAGGAATGTTTCATAGCAGAATCGATGTGAAAGATCATTCGTTCAGTTCTAACTCCGAGATTGAGTTGCTTCTGCTTAACTCGAATTACTACATCGACAATGTGAAGAAAAGGTCTTCCTAAGATAAGAGGAACTTTAGTGTCTTCTTCCATTTCGAGAATAACGAAATCAGCATGGAAGGTGAATTTACCAACTTCAATAAGCATATTTTCAGCTATTCCAACAGGGTATTGGAATGATCGGTCGGCTAATCTTACGCTCATTTTAGTAGAGAGTTTCGAGAGATAACTTCGCATATAAGGAATACGGCATGAGATTGATGCTAGCACCAAGGTCGGCTAGAGCATTTTGTTTTGAAGTATGGCGGAACTTTCATCACTCAAAAAAGCGGCTGAGATTTGTTCAATTTTGTGTTTATTATTTACGAGTTCTTTGAGAAATTTGCCATAGTTGGGCATTCCGGCTAAAACACCAACAAGAGGTACGTTGATTTGAATGACTCGGATCATGTCGAGGAATTTTCCATACTGAGCTTCCATTTTCTCTTTTTCTGAGGCATTAAGAATATAGGATTTTTGGTTTGTATGGTTTGGGTATCGGTGTTTCTTTGAATGGTTTTGGTGTTTTAGGTTTGGGTTGAGGTGTAGGTTCATCATCTTCATCATCGCTATCGAAGTTGATTAGAGTTTCAGAATCGTTTTGATGATCATATGGGTTATCCGGTGGATCATAAGATTTACCACTCCGTGTAAATACGGCATTCACATGCTCGTTTCGAGCTTGCGGTGGTTGGTAAGGTTTAGATGAACTACCTTTTGGGTTAGGTTGAGTGTTACTGGGAAGAGATCCAGAAGGTCGACTAGATTGCTTGTCAGCAAGTCTGTCGAATTTAGCTTTGAGATTTTTGATTGATGCTTGATGGTTTTCGGTTGTTGTTTTGAGTTTTCTTTCGAGATCCATGAAAGTGTCTTTGATAAAAGAATTGGTCGAGTGTTGATCTTTTATGAAATCACTTAGTTATTTTTGAAGGTCGGGTTTATCATCAAAGTGAGATTGATAGTTGTCTCGGTTGTAATCGTTTTTTCCGCTTAAACGCCAATTATCGCGGTTTGAATCATGGTCGCAGTAATCATTGTAAAAACGAGTACGACGGAAGGTTTGCATGAATTTGGCTTCTTCTTCATGTGACATGGGTATGTCATCATCGTCAAGGTTTGGTTGTTTTGAACGAGATTGAAATTCTTTATACTGAGCATTTATTTTTACAGTCATGGCATCCATTCGTGCCATAATTTTGTCATTGTCGGAATTACTATTACCTTCAACGGCGAAAGTAACTATTTTCTTAAGAGATGATTTGGTTATTTGGTTTTTAGCCCAGTCGAGCTTGAGTAAGACTTTGTCTTTGAGAAGTTGATAAGCTTGATTTGGAGTTTTATAGAGGAAAATACCACCATCTGCGTCATTTAGAACTTCTTGAGTTATTTCGTTAAGACCATGGTAAAATATTTTGATGATATTGCCTTTGGACAGATTGTGACCATGGCAGTTTCTGAGCATTTCCTTCATACGAAGCCAAGCATCGGTTAGAGATTCGTTTTCATGTTGGGAAAAGGCTCGGATTTCTTCGAGGAGTCAGTCGAAAAGAGCTAAGGGAAAGAATCGACTAATGAAAGCGGTTCGAAGTTCATCCCACGTTTGGATAGTTCCTTCGTTGAGTTCGTCTAACCATGTTTTTGCTTCTCCAGTAAGTGATAGAGGAAACATCATCAGGCGGGCAACTTCATTTTTTGTGTCTTTGCATTTAAACATATCACATATTCAGAGAAATTCATGAATGTGTTTGTGAGAATTAGTTTTGGTTCTATCATCGAATTGGTTTCCTTTGATAAGAGTCAGGTGGTTACCTTTAATGGCAAATTAGTTTGCGGTTTCAGGAATGGTGATTGGGAACCGAGAGTCGGAGCGACAACACGGTCAACAGTCCACATGGGATCGTAATTCCGAAGAATATCAAGGAAGTGACGAAAGTAATTAATGTCGAGAATTGACGGATAGACAATTCTTGGGTGTTGAGGTGGATTGTTTCTTTGTTTGAATGGAACTCTTATGTTTCATCGACGAAGTCTTCGATTTAGAGTACGTTCATGTTCAGGTAATGGTTCAACAAGTTCAGAATTGGAAGCACGTGTATGCATCCAAAGGAGAATTTGTTTGGGTTAGTTTGTCAGAAAACTGTACGGCGATTGTCAGAAAACTCGGATAATTTCATATAATTCATAAGCAGTAGTAATAGTTACGATCTTAAACTTAGGACTTGAATTTGTAAAAAGTGTTTTCACGTCAGAATATATTTTCACAAATTCACATGTTTAACTTAAGACTTATGTTTAGTTAACTTGATCAAATGTGTCACTCAAATAATCTAGTTACTATTATATCAAATCTATTTTGTTTACCAAATAACGTAAGTGGATTTCTCGTCACTGACGATAAAGATCAAAGACAAATCTTTAAAACTATATAATTCACAACGGGTCTTTCGACCTATACTGGTGTGAGTATATAATCAAAGTTAATAAGATTTAGATACAATAGGATTATAACATAAGCTTAAGATTAACAAGATCATAATTATACCAAACGCTTATTCATTATATAATTTTCACCGAGTAGTCATGAGAGATTTAGCCTTTCATGGCTATGAAGTTCATAACAAAATCAAATAGATAAACAAGAAACATATTATGTTCGGGTAACCCGTAACAAGTATATAATCATAGTACAACCTTTATTTTACTAAATATTATAATATTCTTCTTCGTTCTTCGTTGTTTGATCTCCAATCTTCAAGAGGTTATGGTGTTTATAGATGATGAATGATTTGTGTCTGTAGGATTAATTGAAGATGTGTTGGATATGATAGGAATGAAGTGAGGGATGATTTAGAAGTGAAAATTCATATCTATTTATAGGCTGATTTTGGGGTCGAAGTGCGGCACACTTGAAAGATTGTGTGGCGCACTTAGGGTGTAAATGCAAGGTGTATTTAATTCCATTTAATTATTCTTCATAGACTGATAGGAAGTGCGGCGCACAAAGTTAATTGTGCGGCGTACTTGGTGATAAAATACAACCTTCATTAATTATTGGACTCGATGGAAAGTGCGGCGCACAAAGGGTAAGTGTAGTGTACTTTGGAATTTTTCAACTTTGGCCCTTTCTTTTACTTCTATCTTGCTTTCCAATAACTGTAACACTTGAGCTTTGTTCCTTTTGAGTTTGG
>BQNB010037186.1:9821-25530 GCA_026074375.1 Tanacetum coccineum | reverse complement strand
TAAAAATGGATAGAGTGGAAAGAGAAAAAAATGTTATAAATATGTATTACATAAACCTTATCTTATTTCACTAATCATTTCATGTTATCATACAGTATTCCACACGGCTCAACAGGTTGTTCCAGCTGATCAACTCATATCCAAGTTCCAAAGCATTAGGGATGTAACAACTATGTTGTGCTTCAGAGTATTCCATGTTCTCCTTAATGCAAGATTGTTAGGAAAATTCTCCTTGATCATCCACTGAGCTATGCTTCAACTACTACTGCTGATGTTCCAGCAGTGTACTTACAACAATTCTGGAAGACAGTTCACAAAGTACCTAACACCAAGGATACCATCAGATTTAAGCTGGATACACAAGAGATTGTGTACACTGTTGATATGTTTCATGATATTCTTAAACTACCAGTGGAAACACCAGACAATCCATTTGTTGCACCTGTCACCATTTAAATAATTGAATCATTCATGAACAGGGTTGGTTACCAAGGAGTTGTTGATAAAGTAAGTGCCTTCTATGTTCAAGGTGTTCGACCGCTGCTTAACAACATGAACATCTAAACATGATCATTTGTGGAAACACCTGCTTAAACTAGTTTAACTGCCGCTTAAACTACCAGTGGAAACACTATAAAATCCATTTGTGCACCTGTCACCATTGAAATCATTGAATCATTCATGAACAAGGTTGGTTACCAAGGAGTTGTGTGACAACCGTGATCAAACGAGGTTAGTTTAACCGTTACTGTTAACTTACCTAGTCATATGAGTTTGGAATTATGTGCGTAAGTCGTTTTGGTGTTATATGTTATATGGGATATGTGTTATTATATGAGTCTAAGATAGGAGAAATGAATGATTTAGTCATTTCGTTTCATACGTGATGATGATTTCGAAAGTATAGTGATTTTTATTATTTTATCGTCGGTAAAATTAATAAAGTGTGAATTATTAATTTCGAGTTGAAAATTTAATTAGAATGTTGAGTTTTGATAATTTATTTATGAAGTAATTAATAAAAAGAATTTGGAAAAAATAATATTAAGTAGTGAAAGTATTTTTATTTTAAGGTATGTATTTATCTAAGTGTTTAAGGTAAGTAATTAGTAAATAATTTTGTATTAAATAAAAAATATATATATAAATATATGATAAGGGGGGAACGAATTTTATATAATAAAATAAATAAAAAAATTTAATTTAACTTAGGAAGTGTTTGTTTGGATCGGCTACAAGAAGAAGAAAAAAAGAAAAACCCAATTGTATTAGGAAACTAATTCTATAAAATCAAAACCAGTGTTTTCTTTTCCCCTCTTTTTCCTGTGTCGACTAAAACCCTTAAACCCTAGCCTCCATTGAAGCTTTTTGAAGCTTTCAAGATCAAGGTTTGAATCTTTTTTGTTAAACTTAAATTGGTTAATTTTTATACTCTTAATCAAGTTTATGTTTTTAATCATTGTTTTAATTATGTAACAAATGAGTTGATGAATTAGGGTTTTATAAAAGTTCTGTAATTAATATGTTTTGACCATCAAAAAACGTTTTAGGGATAATGATTAGCGTATGGGTGGGTTTACTAAGGTTTAATTGGTGTTAATTCGGGATTAAAAACTTGGCAAATTTTTAGGTCTTTATGGTCATCCTGTAAAATAATATCTCATTTATACAAATAATATAATTATGTTAGCTTTGTATTGATTTTTTAAGCCTAAAATTAAATTCTCAGAGATGTTACTTTCACAAACACAATTAGGTTTCGTGATATTTTCAGTAAGTAGGAGCTCTTCTAAAAGATGTTTTACAGAATCGTTGTCGAATCTGAGTTTTCGAGACAGATTTTGTGTTGTGTTTATAAGGTCAAAAACCATATCAAAACGTCTTTTTAATTGATGGAATTGCAACAGTAGCAAGTTCATGATGTCTATGAATTATTGGAGTTTTTATAGATTTTTCTCATGAGTCTAAGTGTGCTTAATAAGGTCAAACTTTTTGGTGTGCAGATCAGATCCGAATTTTGACACTTTGTGAAGTTGGAATTTTTTAAAATAGTTAGACTTATTGTATTTTTTTCTAAAAATTACAGTAGTTACACAACTCATTGATGATGTTGTGAATGTAATATGGAAGTCCATTTGGGTCGTTTAGTATTTTATTTGTGGTTGTGAAATGACTACAAACTTCTTCCATAACCTGAGAAATTAAATATGGAGATAAAAAGTATGTTAGATTCAAATAAAGTATGGGAAGATTTAGCAGGATGTCTATAGGTTTATGATAAACCTTAGAATCTTTAATTGAAAGGTTACATGAATTAGGACCGTAAATTCTTGATCATGTGTAACCCGTTAATTATGTTGTGTAGATTTTTACTTGGACTTTTGTGCGTGTTGTGAAGTTTGAGGTGAGTATTCATAGCCCCTTTTTCCTACGTTTTCTTGGGGTGAAAATGATACTAAGTAGTTTGAAATGATTTTAAATGTTACGAATATTTGTTTTAAATGGTTTTAGGCATTACGTGATATTATATGGCTTATGTGTAAATTGTTGGATCGGAAGAGGTACGCCTACCTCATGCTTCGTGATTTGTGGATCAGAAGAGGTATGCCTACCTCATGCTTCATGATTTGTAGATCGAAAGAGGTACACCTACCTCATGCTTCGTGATTGTTCGATTGAAGGGGTACGCCTACCCCATGCTTTATGATGATAAATTGTTGTATTTGTGTATAATATTCATGTATGTCCTATTGTTGTTGATTCGCAGCGAGTGTAAGTAATTATTATTTTATTATTGTATTTTGTGTATAATATTCATGTTTGTCCTATTGGTGTGTTTAGCAGCGAGTGTAAGTAATTATTTAAACCTATATTGAATCTCATCAATCATTATGTTGACGTTTTAAAAGTATCATTATTCATAGTGAGCATTGAGAGCTAGTTAAAAGACCCCCAAAAAAAAAAAATTAAAGAAAAATACACAAAAATAATAAAGAAAAAATTGGATGTTAATTGTGTGGCTAGAGAGACTTTATGAAATATGCTTTATGGAGCCTTCTTTTCTAGAGAATTCATTTCATATTATTTGTACTTTGGATATTTTAAATAATCATGTGGTTATGTTTGGATTTAATTCTATGTCTATGTATTGTGTGTGTGAATAACCTCAATATAAGACCCCTCTTGTGTTAGGTGTCGTCATAACACTTTGAATTTTATTTAGTTGCATTCTAGTTATTCTCTATTATTAACATCAATGTGTTGTGATGATGCCTATCTTGTTACGCCTCGTGTTTCTGCCTTCGCGGGGTGTGACAGATTGGTATCAAAGCCATTGGTTATAGAGAAGTAGGTGGTTTGACCTAGACTATAACCTAGGAGTCATGCATATAGCTGCATCATAGGATCTATGTGTTTAGCTATTTGGGCATTTTGTTTTCTTGCTTTTCTAAGAATTTTATTTTGACCTACGGGCTACTCAATATCAGAAGATCTAGAAGAGGATCCAACTGAGGAGGAGCCTCTCGAGGAACCGAAGGAGGAAGGGTAGTTAAAAGAGTCGAAGAAGGAGGCATACTCAGATCTCCTGTCGGATGCTCGTAGTAGGCCTGGACCCGCGGAGTCGGGTGACTCTTGTGAAAGCAAAGTCAAACTCAAGCGAGGCCCAGCAAAAGTTTATCCTGTCTTTTACCTCGACACGTTGCTATCGATGATTTCTTTTGGATATTACGTATTTTTAGGCACTTGGAGACCTTTGTTTTCTTTCTGTCGTTTTTTATTTTTATCTTTATATAAATAAATATTGTTTTGATGGAGCATCGTGTTTGTGTTATATTAGGGTCATGTAAGATTGATATGTGATATATGTAGATATTTGTGCGTTATCATTGAGATGGGTAGTCTTGGAAGTAAGTACACATGTGAAAGGATGCGCTTATAATTATGAGTGGCCAACATAATTATAAAGGCATCATACACGTAGACTTGTGACCATGATTGCATTGATCGGTGTTTGTTTGTAAGGTGGTAGTGTAAGATATTGTGATATGTGCGTTCATGATAAGGATAGTTGTATAGTTAGGTCTTCTCTTAACTAATGTGTGATTTTATTGGGCTTAGTTTCCTAGTCAACAAGGTTCCTTTCTGCCTAACGCTTTCGAATATATTGGTTACCTCTTATTACTACAATTATGATTATTGGGTTTGTCATTTTCTCGATTACTCGTTCAAGATATCTAACTCTCATTTTAGCATTCCTTGTTCGTACCATGTCTGTGCGGATGTTCTATCGTTCCCATTCAACATCTTGATATATATTGGTTATTCGGATCTGCTTCTTTTGGCTATTGGTATGTTTCATTGGTTCTTTCCTGGCGTTGTTTACTCGTATGTATATCTGATTTTCTTTTGAGCGGTATTTGTTCGTAACAAGTTAGTACAGATATTTACTCCATTCTTTATTTATCCTTTAGTTTTCTTAACATGTTAATACCAAAGCTTCTCTATGGTTGTTCTTTTGATCGTCATTACAAATGAGTCTTTATGTTCTTTGTTTGGTTCGTAATGGCTTTTCCTGAATTTCACTTGTACGTGTTCGTCTGACTGTTATTCTGATTATATGGTTCCTTGTACTTTCGTTCTCCTTCAAACAATAGGTTGAGTTAAAGTCCTTACGGTATTTCACAATCCCGTTTTATTACGATGTCCTTTGTTTGAGTTGCATATTTCATATTGAGGATGAGCTATAAAAAAAATCCTTTTTGTTGGGTTCAGTTCCTGAGCCCTTTAGTCTTTAAGTAGATTTAAACATAAAATCCCCTAAGTATTACTTAAGCTGAACTCTTTCAGCTTGAGTCGCTAAAGTTTCTTCAATGTCAGCTCTTCAGGTCCTTAGAAGATTAGGAAGTATCTTCACTTCAGTTTATGCAGCGGTACATAAACTGAAGAAGGCTTTTAGTAAGAGCTTCAGTTCAGCTTAGTTGACAATTTCAAGCTGAATGTTGTCTATCTCCTTAACAGAAGTTGAAATGTTTTGTTTCAATTCTAAAAGGTTTACAAGGCGGGAAAAAGATTGCTTTATGTTAAAAGGAATAAAGCAATCTCCTTGAGAAAGTAACTTCTAAAAGTTGGTATAGAAGTACAACAACTTTCCTCAAAGGACAGTACCTAGTACTAGAAAGCAAACGTGCATTAAATGGTGGTTCAACCACCCATTTAATGCTTGCCACATAGTCTAGGTTAAACTTGTAAACCCTAATCCCTTTGCCTATAAAAGGAAAGGGATTCTCATAGTAAATGTTATCTCTTCCAATTAATGTGAAACACATTGAAGAGTTCATTTATCTCTCAAACAAACTGAATAGAAACTGCTGAAGTTGAAGCTTCAGTTCTAGTCGAATAGTTTGTTTTCTTATTTCTTATAACTTTGGTTAGAGAATAAGTTCGAAGGATATAACACCCCAATTGTCATTCAACCACTTTTTTATTCCGCCAAGGTGTGTCATAAATTCTTTATTTGATTCTAATAAAGTCTTATACGTTGAAAAGTACTTATGTGTGTTTTAAACTTGTTCTCTATATTCTACATACATATATATCTATTTAAAACTCACTTTGTTGTCATGGAATGCGATTAGTTTAACTTGATAAATCTTATATCAGATTCCAAAGGACCAACAAGTGGTATCAGAGCCTTCTGCTTTATAAAATCCATTTTAAAAGGATATATATAGGCTCAAAGATTTTTAAAATCAATATACATCTTAAATGGCAGCAGTAGAAGTACCACAGACTCTTGAATACAGGTGGCCAGTTAAATGTCACTCCTGTACTAGAGGTGGAAAATTTCACCAACTGGAAAAAGAGGTTAATGTGCCACATCCTTGGTATTGAACTTCAATTTGAAAATATCATCAAAAATTATCCTTGTATCCCCATGACAACTAGTCAAAGGAAGCCAGAAGGACAATAGACTGCAGATGTGAGAAAAGCTGCTAACTTAGATTAGCGTCTCAAAGGTCTCATCATGTCTGTCATTCCAGGTGACCAAATGAATTTTGTCATAAACTGCTTAACAGCTAAATCAACCTGAGATGACCTGATACTATATCATGAGGGCCCCTCTAATGTGAAAGAAAGTAGAGTCATGGACCTAAAGTTGTGTTATAACACCTTCAAATTCCAAGAATATGAAACACTAACATAAACTTTCACCAGATACAAAGCCTTGATGAATGAGTTAGTAAATGATGGCATCAATCTTTCAAAGCTTGAAATAAATACTGGTTTTATAAATGGGTTACCAAAGAAGTGGCTAAGTTTCTACCAAATTCTCAGAAACACAAATCAAGTGAAAGATTCCGAGCTTACTTCTCTATTTGGTAAGCTCAAATATGAAGAAAACCTAATAGACAGTATTTATAAAACTTCTGAAAAGTTTTTTCTCTCTCCTAAAAACCCTTAACCACTTTTCTCGCCAAATCCGCCATTAATAAATTGAATTTTTGCGCCTAATATTTTACGAATTAATCAAATCCAACTAGTGCATTCGATTCAGCGTTAGATTTCGCATCTGATGGTGTACTTTTTAAGCTGATTTAAGTGTTTTTTAGATAATAGCTTATTTTATGCTGAAAATGAGCTTATCTTGCTAATAGCTTATTGATCGTAATGTCGAATTCTGGTAGATCTCAAAGGAACATCAAAGTTCCTGGTAGATATGTTGATTTTGTATTTGAAGTGAATAATAAGAAAAATAATAAAAATAATAACAAAAATATTAAGAAATTTTCAAGTAATCCAACTGATTTGGGGGAAATAAGGGAGTGTTTGGATAGTTATGATGAGAATGAGATTGTGAATGGTGAGGAAGGTGTAAGAGTGGAATACTGTCAGGAAGGGTCTAGTAATGAGAATAAGGAACAGGATAAGGTGGATGAGGGAATAATTGATCAAGGAGTAAAGGAAGTTGATATGGAGAATGTGAATAGAGTTAGCAGTAGAAGTGATAATCCTACTGAGAAGTTTAAAAGTAATGTAAGTAATAGTTTCCCTTATGCTAATGTGGCTGCTATGAACTGTTGCTAGTAATAAGCTTGAGATTGTACCTACACAGTTTGAAAATGGTAATGAAGTTGTGGTATTTGATGAAGATTTTGTAAATAAGGGAAGTATGAAGTGGAAATTGACTGTATTTGGATATTTTGTGGGATGTGATATGGGGATTAATGAGTTAAGGTATAATCTAAGAAGAATGTGGGGTAAATTTGGAGTTAGGGACATTATAGCAGATGATAATAATGTTTTTTTTCTTCAAATTTAGGCATGAGGATGGAATGAATAAAGTACTTGAACAAAGTCCTTGGCTTGTTAATGGGAAGCCTTTATTTGTACAAAAGTGGGAACCTGATATGAATATTGTTAAAAGGGAGCCAACTAGTATTCCAATGTGGATTAAAATGTATAATGTGCCTCTAGAGGCTTGGAATACTAAAGGAATTAATGTTAATGCTAGCAGAGTGGGGAAACCAGTGATTATGGATCAAGTGACTGCTAATATGTGTCATAGTAGGATAGGAAGAATTGGTTTTGCAAGAGTGCTTGTGGAAATTGATGTTGCAAAAGGGTATACTGATAAGGTTGAGATACTCTACATGGATGCTGAGAAAAATGTTAAAAGAAGGAAGTTTGTAGATGTGGAGTATGCTTGGAAACCACTAGTATGCTCACATTGTGTAGTTTTTGGACATGATTTTAAGGCTTGTAGAAAGAGAACCAGAAGTGTTGAGGAATTGGAAAAGGAAAAGCAACAAGAGTTGGAAAGGCAGAAAGATAATGGCAAATAGAATGGGTTTAATGGGTTCAATAATTAGAATGGGAGGAGTAATACAAATATTGGTACTGGAAGAGTGGGAAGCTATAGGATAATGAATATGCAGGGGAAGGAAGGAAATGGTGATAAGAGAAGCAATGATAACAATATGAAGAAGGTGTATAGGCATAATAACCATATAAAATCTTGATTGATGACTAGTGTGTGAAGATCAAGGTGTAATTAGTGTGTGTGTTTAGAGAGATAAATTCTTAACCTTTTCTCATTTGATATTGATACAAATGACTTGGTGTGGAGAATTACATCATTATGGTGGCCTAATGCCTTATTTATACTTAGAGATGTAACTAAGTATACTATAAATACAATAGTAGTCCATGTACTATTTCCTTCTATGCACATTGATCCTAAATCTATGTATATTCTATTATTACATCAAAATGTGGAATTTATCTTTAATTCCAATAATCTCCCCCTATGTAATGATAAGATAGATTTGGATCTCTTTCTTGTGTAGCTCAAAAACCCTGAGAATTCTTTGTGAAAGCTGAGGACGACCTTGTAGCATATCTCCCCATATAAAATATTCTCCCCCTATATGATAGGATATATTTCTTTATCTCTGAAGGTATCAACTCTACTCTCGAACTCAAAATCAGCATTCTCAAAAGCTAACCTGATCTTCTTTTGCAACTTGATTTTTTAAATGCTTGTATGAAATGTTTATCTCTGAACTTGATCTTGATGTAGATTTCAATCACATAATGTTGTTGATGAAAGATCTTGAACACGATGATATTGATTGAGCATTACTTTGTAGAAGACTTGAACACTTGTCTTTATCCTTGAATCTTCATACTCTTTGAGCTCACCCTCAATCACATATCCATCTCTTGAATATTGAAGTAGTGATCTTGATTGTGAAGACTTTTTTCTTGAAAGAATTGTTGTTGAAGACGGTGATGATATTGTTGAAGTATTTTCATGTTAATGTTGAACCGGCTATCTTGATTGATCTTTAAGTTTGATGAAAAACCACTAACAATATTCTAATATTTGATGATGTACCCTCGAAACTTATCATAGAAAAGAAATTAACAAAATATCTCTAATTCTGTTTTTGCTTTCTCTTTTTCTTTCAATTCCTCACCAACAAATATATACATTTTCTCATTCTGTTTTGCTTTCTCTCATTTCTTTTAATCCTCACCAATCATGAAGATAAATACATTGTCTTCTTGATTCAAACTATCTTATTCACAATTGATTTACTTAAAACTTTAATTTCGTTTTGCCCATTATCTTGACTTGTCCTATATATTCTTGCTTATATCTTCTCCCTTTTCATATACTTGAATTGACCTTACTTTTTCTCCCCATATATAATTATATCTTTTTCTCCCTCATATTTGGCCAAAACTAAGCTTATATTTTCTCCCTCTCATGATGATTATGATTCATCGTGAGCATCATGATCATATAAGCTTCCAAAATAAGCTCCGGGTGAAGAATATCCTTTGAAGTCTATGAAATTGAAATCGAAATAATTTATTTCCTCTCTAAGAATCAAACATTCTCCTCTTTATAAACAAACATACTCCCCAAAAATAACCATAAGCTTCCTCAAACCAACAAACTTGATTGCTATCATTCCCGTGAAGTTGAAGTAACTTTTAGATGTTATTATAGTCGTTGAAGTAGTCATGTTGTGAAAGTAGAAATGTTTGTTTGTTGTATGTTATAGAAGATGAAAATGGAGAATTATCAGAGTAAGAACCATATTTACATTAACCATGAAGTTCATACATCACAAGATCATGCTTTGAAAATTCTCGATGAAATATTTGAAAAATATGATCAAATCAGTATCTCGATGATAAGGATGCGGAAATATGATTATGAAATCCAAATAAGCATTGATCTCCTGAACATAGTGTTGTGTTACCCGGGGAAACACATAACCACTAGATCACATAGATTGCTGGTTAACATGTATTTGAATCATTAACCAATCATTTTCAAATAGTGACCTACGTTCAACGTTGGCATGATGTTAGCACTGGTAGGATTTCCATTCATCACTGTGAATACTATCTTATAGTATCACTATGAATGTTCCGACATTGTCACAAAGACATGCAAATGTCACGAAGACATATCATTTTGTATTATTGATGTTTAATACAAACGTACTTTTGTGTCCTAAAGATATTTCATTGAATATCAAATTGGCTCTAGACTCTTGTGCACTTTTACTAAGCAAGGACTGGAGCAGAATGTCCTTTATTCAATACCAACATTCTTATAATGAGAAGTCGATAGATTATGCGTTTAATCTCCGTAAGAATGAAACAAATACTTTTTAAGAAGTACTTGAGTGGCTAGGAGGGGTTGTGCCATTTTGCATCGCGGGGGTTCCTTGTTGGTCTACATGCAATACCAGGAAATCAACGAATGAAAATCCGATAGAATAGAGTTGACACGGTTTCTATTCCTAGTAGTGTCGGAGAAACACCCTTTTCATCTTTTCTTTATAAGCCTTTCACCTTTTCAACTCCAACTTTTCATTTAATTAGAATTCAGATTCTGTCTTCATTAAAAATTTTTCTTGTCATTTTGACAATTTATCATGTCGTTCATTTCTTTTTCAATTTCAAAGCTTTAACATAAGTCTTTTTGCATTCAAAATAGTTGATTTGCACCACAAACTCCATCACCTAGACCTAACTTTTCTAAATTGGAAGGAAGACTCCGGGGTAGATCAATTCTGGTTTTGGAAGATCATAGGTGTATTTTGAGAGTAACTAAATCACACCGTGCAACTTAATACATTACGCCAAGATAATTCCTTTAGAATGGAGATGTCGTGAAAACCTGATGAAAATCTGAAATCGTATCATGAGATTTTGATAATATCAAGAAAATGTAGAACAATCACTCTGTCTGTTTTTGTATGCGGTGACAATTCTTTTCTTGCATACTTTTCTCTTTTTATTTTCATGTGTTGTTCTTTCTTTTGAAGCACATGACATATACGTTTTTTTTTTCAAGTATACCGATTCTCAAGTTCTCTCTTCTATTTCTCTCTCACAAATCTCTCTTTCTTTCTTTCATCATTCCTTACAAAATCATATGAAAAAGAAAATTTTGATCTTTTGATAGTTTCCTATCATTGTAAAGACACCCCCCTTAACATATGCCGAGAAAATATTTTTAACATGAGCTAATAACGCAAAATACGGATATGTTAAGATGAAATGTAAACAATTTACCATTTTCTTAACTTTCTGAAAACTTTTAAACAAAAATTGTACGGACACTCCTCCTCGAAAAATACCGTATCTTCATTAAAACCTTTATGAGGGAGTTCCTCTTTGCACTTCTGAGTCCTTTTATTTCTTTAGACACTTTTCACTTTTAAACACTTTCACTTAAAACAAAGATTACATCGATTTGAAGACTATTTTTTAAAATTGATTTTCTCCTTTAAGTACCACATTTTCTAAAATTCGAAACCGTTTGTAACTCACAAACTTGAGATTATTGACTTTTTAAACAACTTGATTTTATCTTTTAAGTACCACATAAAGATTTTGAACATTTTCTTGGTAGTTGGGATAACTTGATTTTAAACATTTTCTAAAATTCAAAGAAGACTTCTCTTCTTTTTCAAAGATAAATGCACTGACGCGTACATTTTCTTTTCTTTAAAGCACGGGTTGTGTACTGACATGTACACAAGCCATCAAATGAAGCTCATGTTTCGTACTGAATTATACGAAAGCTATCATTTTAAGTTCGGGTTTCGTTACTGAGTTATTATGAAAGCCATTATATAACCAAAAATCTTTTTATATTTTCTATAAAATTTTGTGTAAAAGAAAATCTTTTTGTCTTTTCTAAAATCTATAAAAGAAAAATATTTTTGAACTTTTTATCAAATTTTATATAAAAGAAAATCTTTTTGTATTATTTATTTATTTTTAATTTCTTAAACTAAAAGAAATTTTTTTTGAAGTTCCTATCAAATTAAACAACAACTTTTGGTACCCACTTAAGCACGTTGCTAACGGGTTTATCATATTTGGAGAACCACATGTAAGTTGTGTCAATTTGATGCATAGAAATTGAATTCCAAGGAGAGTTGAAACCCGGTGTTTCATTTGGAAATAGCTTTCTTGGAATCAACGATGATTTAAAACTCTTCTCATTTGTTCAATTTGACTTATAAAACCTTAATGTTTCATTAGGAGTTTTAAAACTTCTCAAAGGTGTAAACACAGTTCTGAAACCCGGTGTTTCATTCCATGTTTTAACCTTTGAAGAAGACGAAGATTTTCATTTATTGTTGAAACTCGGTGTTTCATTTTAAAAAATTCTTCTCGAAATGAATGGAAACCTTACATCTTTTACCTTTTTCAAAACTAAATCATCTCGTTTACGCATTGAAAACATTTCATTTCTTGAATACTTTAACGGTTTGGAAATGTTTTCCTTTCTTTTCCACGCTTGTTTTGAACTTTCGTTTTTCTCATGATTTTGAGAAGTAAAGGTTTCGAATGAATGTTGTTTCTTCAAATACTTCCTATCTTTTTGAAAAGAATAAGTAGTCAATTGAGAAACCTTTTTCGAAATCGGTTTTGAAGATTTATCTGTGTAAATCTTTTCTGAAACATTCACTTTTGGAATTGATTTTGTGAAAACTTGAGAATCAACCTTTTTATGTTTTATTGAATCAAACAATCTTTTATAATGCATTTTCAAATCATTGTTCTCCTTTTCAAGTTTTTCACAAGAAGTTTTATATTTCTCTTTCAACACATTATATGATGTTCTCAAATCATTGTTTTCTTTTTGCAACGAAGTGTAATTTTGAGATGCCAACTGCGATTTTAATAAAGCATTTTCTTTTTTAAGATTTGCAAAATACGTCTCAAATTCATCAGTTCTTCTTGAAAGTTCTGTTTTGACATCATCAAAATCTTTGACTCGTTGTGCTAAAACCTTTTCCAACTTTGAAATCTTAGTCTCAAACACCTTTTTCTCTTCATCAAAACATTTCACTTTATCCCCCATTTCCTTTACAAGTTCCAAATTCTTAGTCTCAAACGTTGAACTTGTAATGAAAATCTTTGAAACGTTTGTTTCATATTCTTGCTCGATCATTTCAAACATTTCTCAAGAGAATTATCATGTTTTAAAAACTTAAACTTTGTTTCAAGTCTTTGTTTTAAAACATCATTTGAAGCTAACAAATCATTATACTCTTTTTGCACCGAAGAAGACACTTTTTCTAGAAATTCATTTTTAGCCAAAAACATTCATTTGTCTTCTTCAAAAAGAATGATTTGTTGTTTCATCTCTTGATCTGAAATCTTAAGTTTTTCCAAAAGTTCTGAAACTTGAGATTTCATTTGATCAATATCTTTCAACAACACAGATTCTTTAGTCTCGTACACTTTTTCAAGATTATTCAACTCAAATTCTCTAGATTTTAGATTTTGATTTTCAGTTTGCAAACTTTTTATTTCAACTTTTAAACTCTCAATTTCTTTTAAAGCAAAATATTTTTTATCTGAAAATCGTACAACCATTTCAACAATTTCTTTTAATTATGTTTGCAAACTCAAAATCAAATCTTTTTTTTGAGTTATCTTGTGTGTCATGAACTATTTTTGAATCAAACTCAAATGGTACCTCATGAAATATCTCAGATAGTTCTTCCAACAATTGTATTTTCTTACACTGAGCATTAATCATTTCATCTTTTTCTCTTAAAGTTGCTTCTGCAAGTGCACACGCCTTATATAGCTCTTCAACCGATAAATTCAAACTTTCATTTACACTTTTAAGTTCCACAACTTGCACTTGAAGATTTTGACACATTGTACAATCAACAACTTTTGACTATAAATGTTCATTTTTACTCTGAAGTTCTTTAACTTGCGCTCGAAGATTTTGAACTGTTGTAAAATCAACAACTTTGGACTTAAGATGCTCAATTTCAAAATCCTTTTTACGTAGACACTCTTTTAGCTCTGAAATTGTCGTTTGATTAATCTTAACAATATTTTTCTCCTCGGCTAATTGATCACTCATCGTGTCAATTAAATCCTCTTGTTCTTAATCTTTTTAGTATATTGTCTGTCATTATCATAAAGCGAAGAAAAAGTGATTATATATTTTTTGTTTTCTTTCTCAAGCTTTTCACACTTTTCTTTATATGATTCGAGACTCAACTTATCCCAACTACTCATATACATGATGAACAAATTCGATAAACTCAATTAATTAACTCTGACTCACCCCACTCGTTTCAAAAACTATCACTAAAAAATTTCAACGATCAACCCGATAAACGCGCACAATTAATCACGACAAACTAATATCTCGCAAACGTTTTTTTAAACTAAAACAATTTAATTCTCAAAAAAACCCGTAGACTAAAAAAAATATCTAACACAAAATTTTAACAATAATACACGCTAAACAAAAAATGCATAATAGATGAAACCTACACTTGGCATGATTCTTATAATCACAACACTTAGCCCAAATATCAAATGTGTATAAATCCAGCCCAATACAATTTACCTTATCAGAAATCGCAGCCCAATATATTGATAAAGAAATCTCCAGCCCACTTCTTTTCAAAAATTTCGATAGATAAAAAATACTACATGCCCAACTTTGAATAAACACTCATTATATACGACCAAGAAACCCTAAATGCTTCTAACCCTAATATCTTCTTATGTGCAGTCACACATAAACCCTCACCTAACAATGAAATTCACACGCCTCTCTTTCAATATTTCTTTGAATCTCAGACACTCAACAAAACAAATCTCAAACAAATCATAACAACATTTCTACCTTTCAGTGCTTTTTCTTTTTGACGTGAGAAACCACAAACCACAACAACAAAATTAAACTCAACTTCTTTCTTATGCTCCGTTTGTATCACGAAAGAAACAAGATTTTGTCTAGGGATCACAGGTAAAGTTATTTATTCTTTTGTTCTTGCTGTTTTTCTTTTTCAATCGAAACAAAGAGAAGATGTGAACATTTGTTCTTGTCGTTCTTTTATATGATTCGTATATTAAAAGAAGCTTATGCTTTAGAAATTGATCAATGATGAGATGGTTCAAACATCTAAAAATCTTTTAAAGATTTGTGAGTTAATCGAATATGGTTTGAACGAATCTGAGATCTTGGATCGTTTAGGACTTTTTCATTTTGATTTTCTATTATTTTTATGTATTAACGAAAATAAAAGAAAGATTGTAACACTTTTGTTCTTGATCTATCTTTTTCAGATTTCGTATATGAACACAAAGATTTGCTTCAAAAAGATCTATGAAGAAAAACGTTTTACCCACGAAAATCTTGTTTCGAGACTTGTTTTTGAATATGGGAAACGGATCTGAGATCTTTATTATTTTTTTTATTTTCTGTTTTGATATGAGTTAAAAGGGGTATAGTTCGACTTTGTATTTGTGTTAAATCGCCTTGAGTTAATTTGTGTTAATTCGCCTTCTTATATGTTGTTTATTCCCCTCCTGAATGGGTGTTTATTCGCCTTCTGAAATGTTGTTTATTCGCCTTATTCTCTTGTTAGTTCGCCTTCTGATTCTTGTTACTAGAAAAACAAAAACTCTTATGGATGAACGCGCATGAACTAAACGCGTGAAACCCGGTTGACCAGATTTGACCAAAACACGTGAAAAGTAAAAACGCGTGTAACAGAAAAAGCGTTTTTTGACCAAAAGTCAAACTTTTTCAAAATCAGTTACACAAACTGTTAGAAATCAGTTAGATCCAATAATAATTGTTTTTAAGCAAAAAATAAGCACTGAAATTAGCTTATCTGAAGCA
>BQNB010037185.1:6820-49618 GCA_026074375.1 Tanacetum coccineum | reverse complement strand
AGCTCAATCAACCGTCTAAGTTAACACAATCATAATAGAACACCATCTTCACCATACATCACCAACAAAACTGTCATTTCATCATAGTGCAAAAGTCAAATGTAATTTCATGTAAATAGGCCATGTGTAATTATTAGTCTTAAAATGTGAGCGACATTTACTGAATTATATTTAGATGAAATAGCCACACACACAGACTAGTAATGACATGTTAGGATAGTTAATGTGTGTTAAGGCTATAAACACCCCATCCTTACTTCCAAGGAGGGGTGAAGTCTCATTTTAAGTGTGTGTATTTTCTCTCCTTCTAAGCTAGTACACACATCTTTCCTTTCCATCTCTCTACTCTCTCTAAAATGGCTAACTACTTATTTAGGCCTTCCCGACTTTCGGCTCGTGTTTTATCTTGTGTTTCTTATTGTTAACAAGTGGCATCCGAGCACAGATTGGGAGTTTTGTTTATGTTTGTGTCGAAAAAAGCATTCTTTTGCATATTTTGTGACTATTTTAGCTTATTTTGGCTTATTTTTGTTTCTAAATCACGTTTACATCTTTAAACGACAAAAGGCACAAACTTGGCTTAAAAATGTGATTTTTAGATCTAAAATTTTTGACTTTATGCTTTATAAACGTGTTTAGAACAAGATTATTACCAAAAGGTTTAAACTTTATGTGTTTAAATTGTTAATTTTGTGATTTTAGTTGTGTTTTTGGTTTGAAAGGACGAAAAAAATGGTTTTTGTTTGAAAGAGAGAATTGAAAGTAGTGAACCTACTTTGAAAGAAGAGAACGAGATTTGAAAGTAGTGAACCTACTTTGAAAGAAAAGAACGAGATTTGAAAGTAGTGAACCTACTTTGAAAAAAGTGAACGAGACTCGAAAGTAGTGAACCTACTATAAAAGAAGTGAACGGGATTTAAAACTTGCGAACCAAGTTTCTCTTTTAACAAAGTAGCGAGCCATGTCTTGTGTTTAAAACTTGCGAACCAAGTTAGGATTTCAAAAGTTGAAAACCATATTTTTAAAGGAAAAGAAACGAAGGTGAAAGAAGCGAACCAGACTAGCGTACCAGGAACACAAGCGTACTAGAAGTTGCGAGTTTAAGGTTCAAGACAAGCGAGTCTAGGTTCGAAAGTAGCGAACCAGAAACAAAATGTGTCAAGAAGCGAACTACATGTTAAATGGAGATGTGAATCTGCATTTGGTATTAGATGCGAACGAGGATGAATACCCGCGCTCCGCAATCGGACGTTTTGTTTTAAGCGTTTTTTATTCCAAAGGTTCGTAAATATCAAGAATATCAATCAAAGACAAAATATTGTAGATAGAAACTAAACATTTTGTAACAAACACCAACAAATAAAGTAGCATAAGTGTTCAAAAAGGTTGAATAAACATACATAACAGCAAGATCCTTATACAGAACAAACAAAGTGTGTTAAGTAACTTTAAGTCAGACTCTTCACTTGTATTTGGTCTATTTTCATCTCCATAATCTTATTGTCAATTTTCCATCATCTTACTGTTAGTTTTCCATCATCTTACTGTCACACTTGTAATTCAACTGCGGTGTTACAGAACTCCTGCAATGAGATTCTAGAAAAGACTATCGCGCTAACAATTCAACGTTTTCTGACATTTAATGTTCCTGTTTTATAAAACACGTCTGTATTAGCATACAAATTCGAACGCTTAGATAATAACAATACAATGCTATGTTTTAGTTCATGAGTTGAAATGCTGAAGCACCTAGTAGGCAAAAATAATCTTGTGGTTCGCTTTTAGTATGAACAAATCATATTCTTTCTTTAACTTAATTTAACTTAATTTAGATATCACATCAATGTCGAGACCTAAAACTAATAATTTTGACTATCAAAATAAGGCATTTGAATGCACAACGAATACAGGTGTGTTTAGCAAAATTATAAACATCCATTAGTTACCTTTAAAACAGATCACCTCATATGGGTTCATATCTCAGCATGCCAAAAAAATCACTTAAAAATCGATCCCAAACACCCTCTTTTTGCGTATTGGTTTTAAGAAATAACAGGTACCAATCAACTATTCCCAAGTGCATTATAGTCAACCAACTATTCCTAAGTGCATTATAGTCTGAATGAGTTTTACTTCATATTTCAAAGAGGAAATCCTAGATGTCACAATGTCACATATATTGGTAACAAAAATAACCCACAATCATGATTTGAACGTAAAGTGCAAAAGAAATATGTGATGCACTTGGGATGAGGAGTTACCTTCACCATCTTCTGGCCGTACTTCCTCCTTCTGTAACCATCTGCTGATATTTCTATATCAACATCTATGCACTAAAATTAGGTTTTTTTTGGATGTTTTGGGATGTATCCTTTGTGGTAGCATTACTTACATTCTTGACACCACTGCTGTCGTTGACAACCACAACTTCTGGCGGGGAACGTTTTCTGTCGTGTTAGTACTATCTTGTTCAGCAGGCAGAGATGCAACCCGTGGCAAACAAATATCAAAGCTTTATCAACAAAGTGTGTACTTATAAATTATATGAGTTTCTAAATACTACCCAAAAATATAAAAGTATAAGTATTTATACTTAAGCAAGATCATTTTTTCAAGAAATTTATACTTTGTTTTACAACCATTGTATTGAGACCATAGAATATATGGGTTAATAAGGGCATCTTTAGTTTATATGTGGTGGTAATAAACCAAACTTTTCATAAATAGATCTAATTAAGCTACCCAGTCAACTCCGAAAAACCGTATGGGCACCTATTTGGTTCGAGCAGCGAATCACATTAGTCAGTTTTGGTTTATATCAGGTGCTAAAACCAAATAAGGCATTTTTTAGTTTATATCAGATGGAAATAAACCAAACTTTTCATAAATAGACCTAATTAAGCTAAGTAACTCCCGCTAATGGCTGAGATGTTCAGTCTTAGGCGGCTATTTGGTTCGAGCAGCGAATCACATTAGTCATTTCTTGTAGTTCCAGAAACAGTGTGGGTTTATAGTCGGTTTTTAGTCGGCTATTTGGTTCGAGCAGCGAATCACATTAGTCATTTTTGGTTTATATCAGGTGCTAAAACCAAATAAGGCATTTCTTGCAGTTCGGGAAATGGTTTAGTGATTTTAACACAACGACGTTTACTAAAGTTTTAAAATAACAACTAACAAAAAACAATTGTATTACCTTGTGAAGTTTCATTCTGTCAAGAACTCTCTAAATGTCCGCAAGTGAAAACAAAACATGATGTCAATTTTATTTTATCAACGCAATACTTATTCGGTTTAATATTATAAGATAATTTTTTAGTATAGTGTTTTGGATTGCGTACATGCTTAAGAAGCTTTATAAGGTAAGAAAAGAACATAACTTTAACCTCTTAAAAACTTGTTAATATAATATTATCAATATGTCTTTAATTTTTAAAGTTGATCAACACTTTTGAGTGATGTGATAGTAGATAAATTTTTTATTTCCAAAAAGAACTCTAGAAGGGATTGTTTAATTTTTCTGCTCATATGCTTAATTTGAGGTAAAATAAGCACATCAATAAGGAGGTAGTGATACTTCTTTAGTATACTTGAACTTTTTACAAAATAAGCTTACCAAACCGTTTATTCGAGGCTTCAGTCCAAATGTCAGCAACATATGCAGGCTGCAATTGATTCCACACGGTCAAAACATAAGCAACCTATATCATGACCAAGATCATATACTTCAATGTCAGTTCAAATTCATAGTAACCACTTAAAAACCAAAAATATCTAAACTTGCATCATATAAGCCAAATAAACAATAACAACAGATTGATGTGAAAAAAGTCTAACTGTATTCGGCGGCATCCTCATCCTTTTCTTCAGCTTCTGAATCGACATCAGCCTCAACATGAAACAAATTGGCACCATTCTTGCACCAAGGCCCTTAGTCTTTTAAGGATTTTTATCTTTTATCAAAAATTATCTTAATGGGGGTCCTACTGCAGTTTATTTTATCTTTCATCAAAAAATACTCACAACAATAAAATAACCAATAAGATGTAGGATTAAGCAATGAATTTTCCTACCATCATAACATGTACTGTAAAATCCTCTCACAGAGTACTACATGTTGTCGAGCTCCTTCGATCGAGGAGAGTTCATAATAACACATTGTCCCAAGTGAAGATGAAGACGCAATACAGCCTGCAGAAAGCACGCTAAATGTAAGTGGAAAATCAACATGATCAAGATCTCAAGAGTGGAATATCAACATTACAAAAAGCCAAGTGATGGAACAACAGGTTTGTTTCACAACTTTAGATGAACTTTCAAGCAATGGGTGTCAGTGAACATATACCTTGGACGATATTGGGCATCTATTAGCCAAGGCGGTTAGCAACAAAGGAATCGCTCTTATTCAGGTACTTTGAAAGTCTACAATTCTTGAATTACTCGTATTTGTGGAAAGCCGGTTGTCTTTCTGCAATTTGGACATAATATCATATTAGAGTATGCTAGAAAAACTATTTTTTTTCCTAAAACCAATGGTTCATGGTGAACACATGGAGATAGAGGAGAAAGAGCTTACATGAAATAGCATCTCATCGATTGCTGAAAGATAAACTAATTTCATCAACGAATCTAGATCACACTTCTTGAAGACCTTTGTAAAAGCCTGAAATACATAGCATTGAAGAAATTTCATTTAGAATCTTAGCAGTGTAAGGATAAAGAGGTAAAGCACAAAGATAGAAATGTGTGGAATGACTTGTTTTGAACTTAGAATACGTTTAAAGTTAAATTAGATACATGCATAATATTTTTTTCAAGTTAATTTTTGAGATAAATCAAATTAAGCAGCTTATTCTATAATCGTATATCATGAAAATCATCGTGATTTGACTATTAAAACGAATAATCGAAAGGATGAATCTCTAAACTGATAATATATATTCAGTAAAATTTTCCTTTGTACTAAGCTTTCTTGCACCGAGACCCCCAGTCTTTCAAGGATTTTTTGAGCCAATAGGCTTCTTGACAGTACCAGTACTGAAGCAGAGCCGCTAGTTTCAAATTTTGCTTAAGAGCTCTCATTGGGGGTTTCAATGTCCTTGAAATCAAAAGATCCATAAACTATACAAAAACCTGAAAAGAAAAGAACAAACTTTGATACACTACCAAAGCTCGACAAAAGGTAACTGGTAATTTGTTGTTAACAATGTTTCTCTTTTTGTCACTTTGGTATCCAAAGTAATTTAGTGAGCTTTGTTTGTATGAAGATAATGACACCTCTCGCGTGGGCACCCTTTATTCTTTCTCCGCATAACTCATTCCATGGCCCGAGGTTATCTTTAGAAAGCCCTTTCAAGAAATCATAGAACAACAATAGTTGGCTGCAAATGATTTAATTCAGTTTGTATTAATACCGTATATTTCTTAACTTTTATAGGAAAATTGATCAAGAATAAAATTGTATGAGATTGATACCTGCCCACTACAAAAGCGAGCAGCCGCTACACCAACGACGGTAACTTAAAGAGCAGAAGTCCCAACTGCAGCAACCAATGTAAAACCCTCCATTTTTCTTCCTAGTAACAATCACGGGCTTCCTGGGCCCGCTGCATCAGATGACAGGCTGTGAAACAAAATCCAAAATTTACATCCAAATAAAATGACTTATTCAGCATAATATGAAGCTTTATTGCACCTTTTTAAGCTTTTTTGATCTCATTCTCTTTCTTGAACTATCGATATGGTTGCTTTCATTTGTAGTGGGTCTCAAGCTGTTGTTCTTTTCCTTGATCGAAACCCAAAAAACATTCAAACCTATAACCAATGCAAATTTTAATATGTAATTAGAGGGAGTACCTTCATAAGCCTTCATTCAAAATGAAACCACTAAAGAAACAACGAACTCCATCTGCGCAGAAAATTTATAAGCAACAAAATATGGCGAAGCAGTTTGCATAATGTAGTAGCCTCAAGAACAATAATTTTTGCAAGCCTTAATATACTTTAAATCCAATATAACAACAAACTCAATTCGTGAACAAAACATATAAACTGTTTATATGCTAAATTTACTCTAAAATGAGCACTTTTAAATAAGAAATTTTGCTACACCCAAACAAAACTTTAGGTTTAAATAAGAAATTCAGGCTATATTATATGTAATATATTTTAGGTTGCTCATTTATTTATTTAAGAACACGAGGAATAATACCAATGCATTCACCCTTATTAGTGCATTTATTGCATAGCCTCAGTATGATATTGCAACATATAAAACCCTCTCACGACGCACTCCACATACACAACCATCTAGCGTGGCAGAAGAGATGGAGGTATATACACGAATCATAGGCTTAGATATGTGGAAATCAAGCTTAGTTTGAGCTAATAAGCCATGGATGCAATCACGGTTGCACATGCTACTTTTCAAGTAGCAATTACAATCCGAATTGCCCCGCCAAAATGCATATCAGCTTTCCAAACATCGATGTTGCCCACATTTACATTTCATCATCACGGCCTCTTTCATTCTTGCTAGCCTTAAAATCTCGCACTGCCACAATGCATATAGACAGTCCCAGCTTTATCGAAGTCATTCAAGCCCATGACAGCAAATCACAATCGTTATCACTATGATTCTTATCGCCTAGGAACTGTTTGAGAGACTATATAACAAATTAATCGCGCTTTGAGAAACATATCGTGATTGAAATGTCTAAGGTGTCTCAGACTACAAAACGGGTTTATCTCAGCCGTTTATACTCATCACAGCCTCCCATAACTGATATCGTTACCATTCTAATCACATTGGCAAGATGTCAAACTGTGCACATACGGAAGCCTCACAAAACTGAGACCCAATAAATTTATCCGCCATGGCTACATAGTTAGTAACCTGCCCCGCCAAAGTACGGACAATCTCAAGGATATATTCGCCATGGCTGCAAAGCTACGAACCTGCCCCATCAAGCCTCAATTTAAACCTATTCAAATTTATAACAGCATTGCACCTCGTCTCAAAAATACCAAGAATACAATATAGCAACTATATTATAATCCCATGTATCCAACATTCGGCTGTCACATCATGAAACCAAACACCATCTTAAAAAATGAAAAAAGCGAACATCTGCCATGGCTGCAACCTAATAGCTTGCCCTGCCAATACGCGAACGCTCACGACTTTAATCGTACATGTTCAAGTAATCCATCATTGGCTAGACAATCATTTGGTATGCCATTTTGGGCTTTGCCAAAACGATGTGTAGAAGCAAAACCAAACACCATTTTTGGCTGCAACCGTAACCCAAGTTAAGTTACCTTGCCAAGATACTGGTAGTCTTGGCTGCAATAATAACCCAGGGGTTACCTCACGAAATGCACTCGTCTTCCATTCTCAGTAATTTGGATAAACCCAAAACCCTAAATATAAAAAAACACAAAATTAAACACAAGTAAACCACCATCAAATTCCAACTTATTTAAACCCCCATTTGATTTCCCAGATTTGAATTTAACATATTTTTCAAAAACTTAAAAAATCCAAAATCAATATTAAAAAATAATAATAATAACTAATGTGTATACCTTTGTTTTGTCATCACAGTTGATGAATCAGGACTATTTTATGTATCAAAAAGTGACATCTAATAAAATAAGCCAATCCAAAGAACCCCTAAATCACTAAAAAATATACCATTATCTTTTCCGGTGACCAAGATTATGATGGTGGCTAACCGGATTGTTTGACCACCTAGTCACCGCCAAAGATCTCAAATCGGTAATTATATATACCATCCTTTGAATAGCCATAACAACTTAATATCCTTTTTTGATCTTGAACTGCATGTGTAGGTGTTCAAGTAAATCTTCGTAACTGCTCTTCAGCCCTGATCCTTAGGAGATCATGCAGCTACTCCTTCATCTCTTAGGCTAAAATAAGAAAGAACACCGTTAGCTCGCCCTGGGTTTTAAATCCGAGACTAAGCTCTAGCATGAGAGTAAGTGTATGCTTGGTATAAGTTTAAGTGAGAGGAACTAGAGAGAGTCGAGAGAAGTGTATGTGTAGAACCTCCTCTCTTCATGTATGTGAATAGTTCTTTATATAATACCTGGGCTTAGCTCCAAGACACAAGTGTTTTGGAAGCTAAGTTGTCTTCTAGAGGCAGCACGTCAGTCGCTAGCTTGGATCAGACTTTGTTTTGTATGTCCAAGTTGTCTTCTAGGGGCAGCCTGTAAGTCGCTGGCATGTATCAGACTTTGCCCTTGGGGTCAAAGTTGTCTTCATGCTCCAAGTAGATATTCGTACATCGTACGTCAGTTGTCAGTGTACTAGCTCCGATGGAGACAGTGCTGCTCCTTGCCTCTTGAGGAGACTAGCTACTCCTGACTGGCTGACCCTTGCCTCCTGAGGGGACTAGCTATTGACCTACCTGGCTGGCTGGTCCTTGCCTCTTGAGGGGACTAGCTACTCCTGACCGGCTGGTCCTTGCCTCCTGAGGGGACTAGCTATTGACCTACCTCCGGAGGAGCTACTACTCCTTAGTTATTACCTCTGAACCTAAGGTGACCTTCGTCACCCCAACTATTCCAGAGGACCGTTCTAACATGGAGTAGTTTACCTTAGGAAAATTAGGAGTTAATAGTGATTGCCTCCCCCTAAGCATCCGGGGGAGACCATACCTCATCATAAATGTTGACAACCTTTAAAGTCTACACTAAATGTTTATAACAACTTTCACACATTCAAGTGGCATGTTTGAAACTATATTTAATTTGGTCATGTAACCACTAACTCTTACAATTATTGAGACTAGTTATGGAAGATATTAATTGGCCATTAATCTTTCTATGATTCTCATATGTTCTTTAGCGTTTTATTAACGATTTTTCTTTCGTGATTTCTAACTATTTTTATTCTATTAATATGAGTTTCTTTATTGTGCTTTTAAATTTACAGCTGCGGCCTGAAACTGCTTTTGCTCGTCAGAATCTGAAGTTTGTAGGAAATGTTAAAAATGATATGTAATGTTCTCTTTTTTTTTATCTTTTTCGATGCTCGCGTCCGGAGGTTTAGATTTGACCTCGTCCGGAGGGTCGACCAGAGATCCGGGGTGCTCGTCCGAAGGGTTTAATTCAAAGTCGGGTTTGAATTGTATCTCATCCGGAGTTGGTTTCATCCGGAGGTAGCCGATTTGTCTCGTCTGGAGGTACATTTTGATCTCATCCGGAGTTATTCGCTTGACCTCGTCCGGAGGTAGCGATTTCATCTCGTCCGAAGTTATTTATTTTGACCTCTTTCGGAGTTATTTGCTTGACCTCGTCCGAAGGTATCGATTTGATCACGTCTAGAGTTATTCGTTTGATTCCATCCAGAGGTGTTGGTTTGCTTGGGCTCGATCGGAGGTCAACTCGTCCGGAGTTATTGGTGTGTTTGGTTGGAAGTGATTTGGCTCGTTCGGGTTTCGTCCGGTATTAGATTCCCTTTGGTTTCGTCCGGAGGTGATTTATTTTCTTTGTCCGAAGATTGTTAGTTGGTTTCGTCCGGAGGTGGTTAACTTTCTTCGTCCGGAGGTGGTTTATTTCGTCCGGAGGTGGTTTATTTGGTTTCGTCAGGATTTATTTGGTATGGAGTTGAGTTGTTTGCTCGTCCGGAGTTGGTTTGTTGAGCTCGTCCGAAGGCTAAATTTAAGGGGGATTCAGCCGATTTTTCCCAACAATCTTTGGAGGTATTACTTAGATTTTACCTTATTTTCTTTATGGCTAAAAAAGATATGCATATATATGATTCCCAATTGAAGGATGCCGAGCTTAAGACTTTAATTGCCACTTATGATATCCCCTTAGATTTGAGATCTCGCCTGCCTGACTCCAACTTTAGGATGAGTATTCTCCTAGCCGAGGATACAGCCATAGGTATATATTCTAGGATTTTTAACTCTTCGGGTGTTAGGATTCCTTTTTCCTATTTCCTCCTAGCGGTGTTGAAATATTTTAAGGTGCATATTTCCCAGCTGGTTCCTCTAGGCTTAACCAAGGTGATCACATTTGAGGTTCTCTGTCAGAGTTTAGGTATAGAGCCTACGGTTACTTTGTTTTGGGTATTCCAGACACTTTCTAAGCAGGGGGATTGGTTTTCTTTTGCAAAACGTGTTGATCACAAGCCTTGATCGATTCTTTACCTTGTAAAGAGTATGTTACCTTGGATAAATCCAAAATAACAATAGTTGAGACTTTGTTTATATATCAAAGTGTATGCGGAATCTACACTTTGATACTCTAGAAGTATTAATCAATGGAACAGTACCAACAATGAACAATGAATAAATAACAAAACGCTTCAATATTATTTGATCAATAATACGAGTACTCTTGTAGTACTAGGGTTACAACCTTGAAGCTATACGTTCTTTCTCTAAGATGTATCTCTATCTCTTAAGCGTATATAAAACCTTAATCTAGGATCTCCTTTTATACACCACAAGGAGTCCTTTACAAGATAACTACCGAACTTTTAGGATCAATTACAATTATAATCATATACAAATATTCCTAAAATATAAAAGATATACTTTCCATATTTATCTCATTGCTTCCTTATCTCCAAGTCAACATCTTTGACCATCAGCAGTATTAACCTTTCTTCTAGCAGTATTAACTAACTCTGACAGTACTAAGTTTGTACTGGCAGTACTAACTCCATTAGTACTGTTAGTTATACCTTGGCAGTATTAACTCTTGATGAAGATTTATTCCCAACAATCCTCCCTTAAACTTGTGATTTATCTTCAAATCCCAAGTTTCTTCTGAATTAAATATTCTTGTCTTCTGATGATGATTCTTTCAAACACTCTTCTACTTCTGGTCATCAATGCATCATGTTTTTACAATGAAGCATTGGCTAGTCCAAAGCAAACGGCTATTGGTAAAGACTACTCAAATTCGTTAATGGCTGGTAGTTTGCCAAAAACTATACTTTGTGTGAATTAGTGAGCCAAAAGAATAGAGAGAGTTGGTGAGCTTAAAAACAGAAAGAGAGATGTGTGAAAAACAAACAAAGTGCAAAGTGAGTTAAAAGAATTGAGAGATAAAATGTGAGCTTAAAAAAAAACAGAAAGATAGATTGTGTTAAGCTATTTTTTTAATAATACACAAGTTTGGAGTTTGTACTGCTTTTGGTGGAGAAGTTAATACTGCTAGGCTTATTTTAGTACTGCTAGACCAAATTTTGGTACTGCTGGATGACCGTTAGTACTGTTTGAGCCCTAACAAAATTTTTCATTAATAAATATAGCCGTTGAGATATTTCCGCCAAATACCTATGATATAGGGTTTGACTAACTGGACTTTCGTGATCTTTCTATATATACGTTTGATTTAATCATGATAAACTCATATTTATTTAAGTCGGTCAAACCATATCTCTACGTTTTCTCTATATATATCTCAATTAACTTTCTCTAGCCTTCATATTTTCATAAACGATTATCTCCCACATGATTACTCACACTTTTATTCATGGCAATTTTGGAATTTTGTGACAAGCACAACATGGTAGCGTTTTTAGAGAAATCTACAGGAAGTGAAGGGTTTCATCAAGTCATCGATTTCATAAATCGAAGTCACATTTTCTATGCACTAACAAGGAAGCCAGATGTTTATATCTCGTTTATCAAACAATTTTGGAGGTCTGCTGAAGCTACTAATGATGATAATGGAGAAGTCCAGATTACTGCTACTATCGATGGTCACTCAATGACTATCACTGAAGCATCTTTAAGAAGACATCTCAAGTTGGATGATCATGATAGTATTACTTCTATACCCAACTCGGAGATTTTTGAGCAGTTGACACTCATGGGATATCACACAGATTCAGATAAGTTAACTTTTCAGAAGGGTGCTTTTTCACCTCAATGGAGGTTTCTTATCCACACTATTCTTCATTGTCTTAGCCCAAAGAAGACTGCTTGGGAGCAGTTTAGTAGTAACATTGCAACTGCTATTATCTGTTTAGCTACCAATAGGAGATATAATTTTTCTAGGTTGATTTTTGAGCATATGGTGTCCAATATTTCAAGCCCCCATAAGTTTTTAATGTACCCTAGGTTCATTCAAATATGCCTAGATATGCAGAGGAAACAACTTCAACAACACTCAAGAACATATCATGTACCCTCTCTTAGCATCAAAGTTTTTAACAATATGAAGAGGCCTACAAAGGGATATTCAGGCCAAGAAGTTGCTTTATTCCCTACTATGCTAAATGTTTCTGAACCTTCCACTTCACCTTCAAGAATCACATCCTCACCTTCACACTCACCTGAACCTTCACCTTCACCTGAACCTTCGTTTGAACACTCACCTGATCATACCACTGCTGCTGTATCATTCCCATCTCCAACACAACCAACCCAACCATCACCTAGAGCAGAACAACACATTCCTACACCCCATGACTCACCTCTCCATGCAACATTTTCCTACACCTTATGACTCACCTCTCCATGTTGTTCACTTACATGGAAGTGATGAGGGTAGCTTGAAACTTAATGAATTGACGAATTTAGTTACCAAACTTTCTGACAGGATTGGAGTATTGGAGGATGACTTGAGGAAGACAAAGAAAACCTATAGTTCTGCATTTACTAAGCTTATACTAAGGGTCAAGAAGCTAGAGTCTCAAATCAAGACTGGAAAAACAAGGAGAAAAGCTAGGATTGTTCATTCAGATGATGAAGACATTGAAGATGATTCTTCCAAACAGGGGAGGAAATTATATGATGCAGAAGTTCAAGAGAAAGCAAGTACTGAAACTGAACCATTTATTCGAAAAGTGACTCCCACTGAAGTCATTCAAGATCAAGGAAGCAGTGAGAAAGGAAGTGCTGAAATTAGTACTGCTGGTGCAACAAAAGGTACTGCTAGTGAAGTTCCAGTAGTTAGTACTGCTGAAGAGAATATTAGTACTGCTGGAAGAACTGTTACAAAAGACAAGGGAAAAGCAATAATGACAGAGTCTGAGCCCAAGAAAAAGTCTAAGAAGGAGCTTGAACAAGAAAGGTTAAGTTTTGCTGAAGCCATCAGACTAGAAGAACAAATGAATGAAGAGCAAAGGGCACAGATTGCAAGAGATGAAGAAATTGCTAGACAGTGGGATAAAGAGGAAAGACAAAGAGCTATGTCTGAAGCCAAGTCTACTAAGAAGATAGATTGGAATGATCCTTCAGTCATAAGGTATCATGCTCTAAAGATGAAGCCAAAGACAATTGCCCAGGCAAGGAGAAATATGATCAAATACTTGAAGAATCAGGGAAACTACAAGATTAGTGACTTCAAGGGAATGTCTTATAATGAGATTAGGCCAATATTTGAAAAGGTTTGGGATTTTAATCAACACATTGAGCCTATGGAGCCATGGAATGAAAAAGGATTAAGCTCCTGAAAAGATTGAAGAAAAAAGGATATTTGAATACACAAAAGTGAAGTGAAAAGAAGTTTGCAAAAATATCTGGACAAAAGTAAGAAATAGCTTCCAAGAAAAAGAAGGATTGTTAAGAGACAAAATTGTAAGAAGATGAGCTAAAAGGACGAACTTCAAAGTGTTCAGATATAAATCCCAGAGAAGAGTTTGCAGAAGAATGTTGAAATCTCTCCTCTACAAAGTGTATCCAATTGTGGATTAGAAGACTTACACTTTGACAGAAAATTTCATGTATTATCAAATCTTCAGAGGAGATGGCAGTTCCAAGAACTACAAGGTTTTGAGTGAGATGCTTGAAGACTTTGATAGACAATATGTAGAGGATTTGTACAGATTAGTCAAAGAAAGGTATAGTGCTTCAAGACCTAAAGGATATGATTTGATGCTTTGGGGAGATCTGCACACTTTATTTGAGCCTGATGAAGAAGATGACTATGGAATAATCATGCATTAATATAATGTGATAAGCTGAGAGTTTAATATGATATTTGTGGTATTCACATTACTGATGCAAAATGGTATTAGCCATACATATGCTGACAGAGAAGAAATACCCTCTAAGTCAAGAGATGATTTCCAAGATGTTGAAAAAGAAATTGGAGGTTGATCATGAGAGTTCACAGGCTTTTGAACTTCTAAGGTTTATAAGATCTCAAGTGCAGAAGTATAAGGATGGTTTGAAAGAATCATCAGCAAAGAAGAAGACTAGGAGATTTAAACCAAAGAAACTGGTGATTTAAGATAAATAACAGTTTGGGAGGATTGTTGGGAATAAATCTTCACAAGAGTTAATACTGCCAAGGTATAACTAATAGTACTAATGGAGTTAGTACTGACAGTACAAACTTAGTACTGCTAGAGTTAGTTAATACAGCTAGAAGAAAGATTAATACTGCTGATGGTCGAAGCTGCTGACTTGGAGATAAGGATGCAAAGAGAAAAATAAGGAATATATATCTGTTATATTTGTATTTGAATTGTAACAACTTCCAAATAGTTTGGCATTTATCTTGTAAAGGACTCCTTGTTTGTATAAAAGGAGATCCTAGTTTAAGGTTTAGTAGTTGCTTATGCTTAAGAGATTTAGATACAATTTAGAGAAAGAATAGCTTCAAGGTTTGTAACCCTAGTACTACAAGAGTACTCGTATTATTCTAATAATATTGAAGCAGTTTGTGTTTTATTCATTGTTATTTGGTTGTTACTGTTCCATTGATAAATACCTCTAGAGTATCAAAGTGTAGATTCCGCATACACTTTGGTATACAAACAAAGTCTTAACCATTGTTATTTTGGATTCATCCAAGGTAACAAACACTTTACAATGTAAAGAATCGATCAAGGTGTGGGATCAACACTTTTCTAGGGTTAAAATTTGAAGTTTTAGGTTTTCAGGTTGCGTTATTAAAATCATGTTAACGTTTTTTGTGTTTAAATCGTTATAGCTTTAATTGTTTCTTGTTATTTGCTTATTATTTGTAGAAATTTGAATCAAAATCAAAAATCTTAATCCATTCAAAATCCCGATCACAAACGTCAACAAAAAGTTCAATTTACGCCTCGTCGGGAACAAAAAAACGACCCGAGAAACGATTAGAAGGGGTTACTTTCGAAGTCGATACTTCCAGAATTATATTTTATTTGTGAGTTGGTTTGTCGCTTGTTAAAAGTGATTTTCCGGTTTGCCTATTTTATATATATATATATATATATATATATGTGTGTGTGTGTGTGTATATATATATATATACTATTGACACGATCAATAAGCCGATGGAATTTCAAGTTGGAGATAGAGTTATGCTTAAGGTTTGGCCTTAGAAAGGAGTAGTACGTTTTGACAAACGAAGGAAGCTAAACCCCGGATATGTTGGACCTTTCAAAGTGTTGGAAAAGGTTGGAGCCGTTGCTTACAAGCTTGACCTTCCTCAAGAGCAGAGCAGGGTTCACAATACGTTTCATGTATCCAACTTGAAGAAGTGCTATGCCGACAAACCATTAGCCGTTCTGTTAGACAGATTCCATATTGATGACAAGCTTCATTTTATTGAGGAACCAGTAGAGATCACAGATCATGAGGTTAAGCGATTGAAACAAAGCCGCATTCCAATCATCAAGGTTCAATGGAACTCCAGGAGAGGTCCTGAGTTTACATGGGAACGTGAAGACCAATTCCGAAAGAAGTATCCACACCTCTTCACAAAGACTACACCGTCGTCAAGTGCCGCGTCTTAAGCCTTGAGGACAAGGCTCATTTAACAGGGGAAGACTATAACACCCCATGTTTTAGGGTCATTTACGACGTCATTAAATTCACTATTTATTTTTAGTATTGTACGCGTTTGCTTTTAATTTTAAAAGTGTTAAGTTAAATCGCATAAGCTAAAAATGATCATTCAACGTAAACGGGCATCAAACAATTAAATGTTTACGTCAAGCAAGTGTTAGATAATTATTGGAGTATAATTATTATCTTTGCACATTTTATTTTTATTGATTACATAAAGTGTTTACATTTTGCGATAAAATACGTTTAGGCATTCTCGAATCTACCAAAACTTTTCTACGCTTCAACAAATACCCATTATTATATCCAATACCCAAAGTTTTTATAAAACTTCACCTATGGTTACATATTGGCTGAATTTACAGAAAGGAAAACCAATTAAAAACTAAATGTTACAAGTTTACACTTTACACATAATATATACCACTTTAAGCTTCAAGTAAATAACTAGATATTATGCATGATATCAAAAATCATATTGTTCTCCCTTTGTCTCTCATATCCCACGGCAACAACTAGAAAAAGGGACAAGGAGCACACATTTTACTAGCAACTTGATATTGTACATACACAACTCATTAAACCATAAGACTTTCATGTTTGTTTGACCAAAGACTTTCCTTAAGACCCTCTTCATGTCTAAGACTTTCCTATGGCTACTTTGACTAGTCTTATGTATATATAAGACAAGTGCTAGATAAGAACACACACACTCTTCATTTGCTTAAGTGAAAAACTCTCCCATAGCTCTCTTTGCTCTCTCAAACCCACGGCACACACCAAACAACATAAACAATCCATATCAATTTTATTTACCACATTTCTAAGTGTTTCTACAACATATCTAAGATATCCTAAGGTGTTTAGAAGGTTTTATTTGAGGTTTACAAGTGTTAAAGCAAGAAGGTTCAAGATTAGGGTTTACTTGGATTTAGGGTTTCTTTTGTATTGGAAGCTTGGGTTAAATAGCTAAACAAGGGTTTAGATCATATTTTTCATCACCATACATCATACTAAGGTTACCTAAAAACCTTAATCTCTTTACATTCATGATTTTATGTGTATATAATGGCTATGTAGTTAATCACCATCTAGGAAACTTATTTACATGAAAAATAGAATTTTTACTTATGATCATGGTATGATATACTTTGTCATGTGCTATATTGTTGGTAGGAACATGTGAGAATGGAAGTATGTACATTATATAAGTGTGGTTTATGTATAAAAGCTTATATAAACTAATTACCTAAAAAGTGTATTTATAAAAGTTCATGAACAAATAAGTATGTAGACATATGGATCTTGTGATTCTTGGATAATATTTGGACAAATCATGGACTAGAGACCCTAAGGATGTAAGACATGTGATATAAGTTGTTGTAATGGACTTGTAACAAAGCTACTAAACTAAAAACTTACAAAAACTAGTTTAAAACACATTTGAACAAAAACCTCAAATGTTTCTATATTAATTCGAAATATAAAGTGTTTATTTTATGTTTTTATAAAATACTACATCTCATGAGGATTCCAAAAAGGTAAGAACATCGAAAAACCAAGCTATAACGAAGGAGATACGTAATTTACAAGATTTAGTTATAAAAAGTGTTTTATAAAAGAAATTTTATAAAAACTCATTACAAACCACTTCTGATATATACAAATGATTATTTTTCTCATATAGTACATGTTTTTAGGATTCCAAAACATTAAGAATCGTAATTTTTCGATTAATAACGAAGGTGTTATGGATTTTTCACGTTTACGACAATAAAGACTTTTATAAAACTAATTTTATAAAAATTACTGTTCACATCAGATATATTTATTTTGAAAATTGCATTAATTAGATAGAACAATTAATTACGAAAACGTGCTCGAAAGAATCTCTAAAAACGGAGTTAAAACGAATAAAATACGACGTTTGCGAGTTTACGACGATTATTTTTATAAAAGTATATGAACAGTAAAAAGTACTGTTCACCAGAGGACTTAAAATATGACAATGTAATATTTTGATAGCTCGTCTTAATACGAAAGCGTGGACATAAGAAACGTATGAAACGGACTTAAAATGATAAAGTTACGCCATTTTTACTAAAGAGATATTTATAAACGTTTTTACTTTATAAATATGATTTCACTAAAACGGTTAGATGGTGATGTAGCTATATAGAATTATATATGGTATTAGTTAATCAAAGTGCTTAGTACTTATACGACCTATAATCAATTAAGTTGCATTCGGGCATAATTGTGACACATTTTCACGCATTTGATTTACATTGTAAACTCATCCACTTGAGGTGAGTTCATAGCCCCACGTTTGACATTTATAATAATTTACAAGTTTTTGGGTGAGAAACATATGCATGTTTTATAATTGGACGCAAGTGGATATTTTACATTACGATTACGTGTTTGCCTAAGTAGCGATAACCCTCTGATCCCATTATCATGAACTGTTAATTACTGTTGTGAGTGCGAATGTTATAAATAGATCTATTTGGGATTGGCATCCCCGTTCGGGTGATTAGCTATCACTGGACAAACGAATGTATACCATGTCGGATTTTGGATGTTGCGGGTTAGAACATCATCACGGGCAATGTTGGCAATTTATATTGCAATTCATACATGTCGAGCTTCAATGTCATGAGCTTAGGGAAACATAATTACATTTTATGATGTTTGCACATGTTGCATTATCATGGGTAAATCTTGTGGTCCTACATTATATATTTTACAAACTTATGAATTCACCAACATTATTGTTGACGTTTTAAGCAATGTTCTCTCAGGAGATCAACGAGGTACAAGACAAGGGATACATTGGTGGTCGTTATTTTAGAAGTCATATGCATAAAAGATTTGGTTGCATTACATTTTGGGGATGTTTCTGTTATGGACTAAAATCTTTGTATTTTGAACAATAAACAAGTGAAGTTTCGGACTTATGTAACAACAATTTGTTAAATCCAATGTATCGGTTTTAAACGACTTTTAAATGGTCGTTCTTATATATATATCTTGTGCTATTGATCTATGAAGTACCACCCCCAGACCCATATTCCGCTGCGACCTAATTTGGGGGTGTTACACAGCCCATTCTCTCTTATCCAACATGTAACTAATTTAATTTGAAATTCAAATTTCAAATTCTTCCCCCTTTTCTCTCCAAGCAAAGAATATTCCAAGAATCTCCTATTGTACTCTAACTAGCTATTTCAAACCTTTAGTTGGATCCCAACTAAGCTAGTTACACTTTGAGGAATACCCAAAATACCCTTTTTCTGATAATTCTTTTCTCTCTTTACATATTGGATAAGCAAAACGCTTTTAAAAACTTCACAAACGTTTTTATCAAATGGCTATTTGTGTTGGTTGACCTTGAGTGTAAGAATGATTGAAAGGTCATAGCGTGAAGTACAATTGGGGGTTTAACAAGTGCGGGTATTTAATACACCAAAATCTCAAAGAAAATAATTTCCCAAGTTTGGGATTCTTGGCCTATAAATACCCACCATTTGCCTTTGTGATCCTTACCTCTTGCAAACATTCTTTCCTCTCTTTTATCTCCTCTAATCATCTAAGTCTAATACCTTTTGTGTTATTAATCTTCTCTTCTATCATCCATTAAAGAACACACATCTCTACAAGAGAGCCACACAAGTACCTAATCCATACTTGTGTGTTTTGTCGAGGGTCTTCTTTCTCATACCCTTTCTTTAGAATCGAGTCTCTAGGCTAGGTTAGGAATTGGTTCAACCATCTATCTCTTTATTCAATCGAGTTGTAAGGGAAGTCTTGTATCCGTGAGATCAAGCCTAGATCATTGGGGATCTATGTTAGACCTAGTATTATGTGAAGTGATGGTCATTAAGACTCTCGAACCTTGTATTAGTCTAGTATATGTTCCCGGGAATTCTATAATGCTAATTGGGCCTAGTCACGGGCTTTAAGCCCATTAGATAGCAAGCCCGGCCTTAGAAGCCCACTTAAACCTAAGGTTGGCCCATGTACACAACTATATAAAGCCCTCTCCAAGTGTGGAGAGGGTGTTGCTCCATTTTTCTCTTTTAGTGAAGTAACCATTTTCTTTGTTTTATTTCTCTCTCTACATCTTCTCTCTCTCTAGTTTTTCTCTTGCAAATTCGTGTGTTTGATTGTGAATTGGTAAGCTAACATGTGGTATCAAGAGCTCATGGTTATCTAGTGTTTGTGGTTTGCTTTTTCTTGCTTATTTATTAAGCAATTTCGTCAATGTTTGTTGTCTTTAACCCCTCGGCTTAAATGATTTGTGGTTTTTTGGTTTGTTAGTCATCCTCTTTCCTTGTTCTTCTTATTGATAAGGTTATATGGTTAACATTTCATGTGATATATAAACAAGCAAATGACAACAATCATGACAGTTTCGTGCCACCACCATCATTTTTAGAATGGTTCGCCTTCATACACAATGATGGATTTACAATGGAGCTGAAGACATCATCAAGCTTTAAGACAACTGGTCTTCTGCAGCCATGTCAAACGTTGTGCAAGAAATTTTCCAAATGCTTAACAACACGCGTAACTGGATGGGATCAACCACCATTGCAGATAATGCAAATGATGTATTGCTTTATCAATAACATTCATGTTAATTATGCAGAGTGTTAGGATTTATGTTTTCCTAACTTAGTACCGACTAGTACTCAAATAAGTTAGTACTGACAGTACAAAGTGTTAAGTACTGATCAGTTAGTTAGTACCGTTAGTAGAAAATAGTTAGTACCGTTTATGAGATATGTATGAGATATCTTTGGAAAAGATATGCATGCGATTTGTAAGACTGTTAGGGTTTATCCTTAGTTTATAAAAGGATCCCTCTTGGTATAGTTAGAAAGACGACCTCAAGATATCTCATAGCAAAATCATATCTAATTAGTTAGTAATCTGTAATAATTCAAAAAGATGTAATTGATGTTTATTTTATTTTGTTATTCATTGTTTTTCTTTAGTGCTTGTGTTATGATTCTGCATTACACACATAGCTTCTTAATCAGTGTATCTACATAGTCAGTTGTATTTATACATTTTGGCTATCATCCTTAATAGGCTGCATAAGATCTATTCCTAAGAGGGACTCACAAGTGTATCAGAGCCTGTGAGAAACATTGGGATATAAGAAGAATACCAATCAAAAAACAGAATAATTCCTCTCTTTCCTTCAAAACTACAAATGTCTGCATCACTAGAAGAAATTCCACCACAGACCCAACACTCCACCATCATACAAACTCCAAACCCAACAAAATCTCATTACAGTATAACCTTCAAGCTGCCTATTCCCAAAAAGGGAGAGAGAATACGATTTATGGGCTATGAAAATGGAGCAATATTTGGCCCTATCAGTGACTATCCAATCTGGGGGGTCTAGACAAAAATTGGGAATGGTCCTGTATCAAATCACTACAAATTCTTAGGACATTTAAGGTTTTTTGCATCCTGAATGCAGATAGAGATTGTAGCCAGATGAAAGAGGAAAGAAAAGCAAGATACCACCCTTGGCTTATGGCGCCTGCCATAAGAATCATCTTGCCTTAGTTATAAGATGATGATGCAAAAGATATGTGGGTTGATGACATCAAATCTAGATTTGGTGGAAAAGACGCAATCCATATATTTGAAGCATAGTTTGAAGGATTCCTCTGTATCCAACACAGAAGGGCTTACAAAGTATGAAAGGTTCCAATGTCTTTCTAAGTCAGTTAGCATTCATTTTGGGCTTAGCAGGTGTATCTACTGAGGACGCTAATAAAAAATTCTCTAAGATCTCTACCTTCTGCTGGTTCACAAGTCTCCCTAATAATGAGATCCAAACCAGGAGTGGACACTCTTAGTTTTAATGATTTTTTGTACTATAATCTAAAGTGTCTTTTGAGAGTGATTGATATAAATGGCTTCTACTGCATCTTCACCTATTGCCCATCAAAATGTAGCTTTTGTCTCTGAGACACAACAGTACTAATGAAGTTAGTACCGCTTATTGTGTTCCCCAATTCTTTCTCGGTCAAAACACAAAGTATGAACTAACCTTCAATCATATCTCTCTTATTGCTAATCAATTCTAGCTTGCCCATCAAACGGATCATGAGGACTTGGACAGATTGATGAATATGACCTTGAAGAATTGACTTGAATGTGGAAGTGGCATGATCTCAATGAGAATGAAAAAGTTTTACAAGAAGACTGGTAGAAAGAAAGCTACAATTTGATGCATAAGAGCTTTGGCTTTGATAAACCAAGCGTGGAATGCTTACAATTGCCACAAAACAGGGCATTTTGCTAGAGAGTGTTGTTAAAATCAAGGGAACTCAAGATTAATTAGGAGGAGGGTGCCATGGATATTCTAGAAACTGGATGGGAGCAGAACTGGACAAAAGGAGGATTTTAAAGCTCATTGTGTGACAATTGAGGGAGAAGGTTTTGAATTGGGACCATAATAATTTAGAAGATGAAGAGTTATGCTTTGATGGCTTGCAACTGCTCAGACGCAGCACAGAGGTAATTTCATGTTCAAATAATTGTAAAGAGTTTATGCTTATCTTAAATAACTGTATGTTGGCTCAGAGAGAACAACCTTAGTGATGCAAGCTAGAAATTAGAAAGCATATTTCAAGGTCTTAAGAAGTTGAAGCACAGTTAGTTGTCATCAACAAGGACAACTTTGGTTTTGAACAAAAGATAAAAGATTTATGAAAAATAGATTAGATGATTAAAACAGATGTTCTTACATATCATAAGAAACTTCTTAGCAGAAAGCTTTAAAAAGAAAAAAGAAGATTTAACGGCTAAAGTAGAAAATGGCATAATTCTTCTAAGCGATCTTAGTAAACTGCTAAATACCAAATGGTGCTAAATGTAAGTTTGGGCTTTTGGGTATGGAGATCATAGGATAGTGATGGTATTTTCGAGCTATGAAAATGTAAATATTGCAAAGATGTTTTTATGAATAAAGAGATCGGTGGAATAGAAACACAACCCTTTGTATGATAGGTTTGTTACAGCAGAGGGAATGCATGCTGTTCCCCCACCCAATGACAGTACTTTACATGCCTTCTGGACCTGATGTAGGAAATAGATGATTCTAACGTTTAAATATGGTCCTAAAACAGACTCAACCTGTGAATCTGAATCACATTCAAGTGAAATTTGATAACTGTGAAACTACACATTAGTACAGATTCTCTTTGAATTACGTGTCTGAACCAGTTTTAATGAATCTATTGTAGAATGTCAACCTAAGGTATGGTCTGACTGATACTCTCATTGAGGAGTTGTAATCAGATAGTGAAGATGAACGTGTGTGTTATACCATCAAAACACAATGAGAATACACCCAGTTTTGCTAACCAGCAAGTAAAAAACTACTATGGGAATATGTTAGAGTCAATTCTCACATAGTCAAAAACTTAAGTTGAAAGAAAGATTTGGGGGGTATGGGTTGCTGTTAGAAGCATGTTTTGTATGTGGTAGTCTTAATCATTTTAATTAAAGGTTGTGTTTCCATGAGGAAGAGGATGCAAGAAAGCTGAGTTAAACAATGGTGGAATAATGTGCAAAGGGTGAATAACAAAACCAATTTGTTCCTTCAGCAGTACTAACTAGAACTGGTATATTTCCAGTTAATACTTCTCGAACTAGCGGTACTAAAATTTTTAGTACTGCTAGGCAAAGTTTTAACAGACAGACAGTACCAACTAGTACTGCCATGCAAGTTAATACTGTTAAGCCCTATTTGAGATAGTGTTTGTCTCAGCAAATGTTTTTTCACAAAACTCATTCAACATCTTCAAGTCCTTTTCAAAAAGAATAACATTACTGTAGAACAGATTTTTCAAATCTAAAGCCTTAATACTGCCCTAAGGTAATGAAGTTATGTCTGTTTGGGGGACAAAGGGAAACTGCTGTTAAGTCCTCAGCAGGTTGTAATTAGAGACCACAAAGAAACAACTGGCACAATTTCTCCAAATACAATAGTGGATCCAATCTGAGAAATTGTTCTACTTTCAAAGATCCACTAGGCAGACTCAAGCCCAAACAGGCTTGGGTCCACCATAAGAGGAGCTAAACTCTTCTTTTCATGAGCAGGATTATCCACACTAGAGCTTCTAAAGAATAAAGGAATTGTTGATAAGTGGATGTCCAGGCACATGAGCTGGAAACAGGCTACCTTGCTGAGTTTCAGACTTTAATGGTGGCCTTGTAGCTTTTGGGAGGTAGGAAAAAAGGTTATATCAATGGTTAAAGGTAAAATAAAAACTGGGAAGTTAGATTTTGAGGATGTATGCTTTGTGAAAGAACTTCAGCATTTCAATCTTTTTTCTGTGTCACAAATGTGTGACAAAAAGAACAAGGTTTTGTTTACCGACTCTGAATGTCTTGTTTTGTCTCCTGAATTTAAGTTACCTGATGAAAACAAGTATTACTTAAAATCCCTAGACAAAAACAAACATGGACAGTTTAAAATTTAGAGGAACATAGTTCCCTCAGGAGCGATTGGGCTTGTTAGACACAAGAAGTGAATTTGAAAGGCTACTTCAACAAGAAAAGCAGACTGAACATCCTAACAGTACTAATAGTATTAATACTGTTAGTACACCTGTTAGTACTGCAGGACCATCACTTGATAATACTGCCGGACCATCACTTGATAATACTGCTGGAACCATTGATAGTACTGCTAATGTATTTGAGGAACATCTTTTTGCATGATTTTCTCCTTTTAAAAATGCATCTACTCTTCCACATGTTCCAAATGTGTTCTCAATTGATGATACTGTAATTTTTGGTAATGCTTATGATGATGTGGAAGAAGAAGTTGACATGAATAATGTAGATACATCTTATACAGCTTCTGATGCCCCTTTCACAAATTTCCTTAAAGATCATCCTTAAGAACAAGTGATTGGAAGTCTAAAAACACCTGTACAGACAAGACACATGACCAAGATAAATGAAGAACATGGTTTGATTTCCTTAGTTCACAAGCTTAGGAGAACAAATCACAAAGACTTTCAAAATTGTATGTTTGCCTGTTTTCTCCCTCAAAAGGAACCCAAGAAGGTGATTCAAGCTTTGGAAGATCCAAGCTGGGTAGAAGCAATACAGGATGAGCTTCTATAATTTAACTGCTAAAAGTTTGGACTTTGGTTGATTTACCTAGAGACAAGTGGGCAATTGGTACTAAATGGGTTTTTAGAAACAAAAAGATGAAAGAGGCATAGTGGTGAAGAATAAAGCTAGACTGGTTGTTGAAGGATATACTCACGAGGAAGGTATAGATTATGATGAAGTTTTTGCACCAGTAGCAAGGATTGAAGCTATAAGATTATTTCTGGCTTATGCTTCCTTCAAAGGTTTTGTAGTCTACCAAATGGATGTCAAGAGTGCTTTTCTATATGGAAAGATAGAAGAGGAGGTATATGTCTTTAATTATCACGCAGCGGAATATACAACATTGGGTGTTAATTCATAGTACAATTGCATAAAGATATAGAAAACGACTCGAAAAGAGACGTTTAAAAACATTGTTCCATTTAAAGAAGTTTCAGAGTAATTAACATACGTCCCACATAAACGTTACCAAATTTCATAACATTAGTTTTTCCAAATCATGGATAATTAGTTTTATAAAATGGAACAAAATACAAGTTCTTAAAAACTTTAGCGCAGACTCCTCGTACACAGCATCCATCACCCTTGATTACCTGAGATAAACATGCTTAAAAAGTCAACAAAAATGTTGAGTGAATCCATAGAGTTTGTAAGAGATAAAAGAGAACACAAGTTTTTGTTCATCGTGTGACTTGTTGTACGGACAAGCCATTAATCAAGTTTCTATTGCAATAAGCTCATGACACCGAAGCCTTGACGTTAACACATATCTTGTATGTAAATCACGTTGCCCCATAACTAGGTATTATTGCCTTATACCTAAATTCTAAATACAAATTGTCCGTTGACTAGGTGCTCGAAATGATTCGATTCATACCCCCGGACAGGGCTGTCAAACCTAATAGATCTATTTACTTGTACTAGCGCTTACCCATTATAGGCAATTAACAGTTCATGATGTGGGGTCTTTTGGCAATAGCTACTCATGCAATTAATCTCATATTCGGGTCCAGCATACCATAAAGTTTCTTGTGTTCAGTTTATAAAACAAGCATGTATCTCCCTCGCGGGGTTTATAAATACAGTTTAAAAGTTGAAAGGCGAGGCTGTGAACTCACCTTAAGAACAATTAGATCAGAAGTATTATCAAGTCTTGAATGAGCGGAGAGTACTCCTAGGCACCTCCTAAAATACGTAATGCGATTTAGTACGTAGAAAGTAACCATACGTAAAAATTAAACATGTGATCATGAGATGTGTTTCCGAGATAAGTATGACATTTCACTAGAACTTACCCAAGTCCTTTTTTTACCCCAAATTTACATGTGACCTGGTCTTATAGTCAAATGAACATCTACCAAGTTTCGGCTTCTAACTTTATTTTATCATGGTGTACTATCCGTTTTTAAATTTTTAGACTAGACGTAAAAACTAGGTTTCTGAATTTGATTTGACTTCACGGACTCATATCTCCTAGCTCACAAATGTTCTATATGTGAGGCTTTCACCCTTGGAAAGCTATTTGTGTCTAGTTTCCAGAAATGCAAGTCTCATAATTTACAAGGTTTTGTAACTAAGTGAAAAGACCATTTTACCCCTGGTTGTCTAAAACAGAAAGTTAGTAAAATTTTTACCCTTTACAAAAATGGCCATAAATCCCAAACCAAGACAGCAATGAAGGTGAGGTCCAAGGCTATGGTTTCCTTATGATGTCTACTACTGTCCCAATAAAAAATATCTATTATTTTATGGAAAACATTTGGAGTTTAACTCGTATTCTAAACACATGTCCAGATTTGACCTCTTTTCTTGTTTTGGCCATAACTCACTCATCCTAAGGAGTTGGTTGAGCATCCAACTATCCTATGATGCTAAGACATGTATCTTTCCAGTCATGTAGTTTACTCATGGTCTCCAGGCCAAATATTTTTAGAAAATCACACGTTTTGCTACTGTTTTCAAAACAGTCCCAATATTTCAACTTAAAACCTTTATAAACTTCTTTTTAATCATCATCTACCCACATGCAATGCCATACTAATCTAAAACACCCTCAAGATCATAATCACATATATATTTACAGAACTTAAACATCCATGTTCATGGATTAAAATTAAAGAAAACAAGAAATAAAAAGGTAAGATTAATAAAAGAAAGATTAGCTTACAAAAAGAGATTTAGGCTAGAGAATCAAACAAGAACACCCTCTTTTCTTGTGTGGGCTGATTCGAACCAATGACCACTAGATTCACAAGCTTCTAACCTTCCTATATATCACCAAGAATGGCCCCAATAGAACCCCAATCAAAACCCTCAAGAAAACCTCAAGAAAACAAGCCCTAACTTCTTCAAATCTTCAAGAATCTTTACCAAACTTTGCAAGAGGCTTTAGGATAGTGTTAAGAGGATAAAAATGAGATGAAAAATTTTGTATGATGGTAGTGGTGGTGAGGCCAATTTCGGCAGAAATGGGGAGCAAAGAGGAAGAGAGAAATTTTTTTGAGATTTTGAGAAGTGAAGGGTTTTTGCATGTATGGAAAATAGAGTGTGATGATGAGTTTATAGAAAAGAGAAGTGTGTGGTTGTGTGTGGGTATGGAGAACCGGCCCTAGGGCCCTTTTGATGTGAAAATTATATATATATATTTTTTTTGATTTTTAATTTATAAGTGTTTAGTTAAAGTGTAGAGTAAGTGTAAGTATTTAGAAAGTAAGGTTTAAGGTAAAACGCGAGTTTTTAGCTAGAAATTTACGTAAACGCGAAACACAACGGAAAATGAAAATAGAAATAAAGTTCGGAATAAATAGCGACCTTAAATACGAAATGTTACACCTATACCCAATATCTCTCTATAGATCAATGGGTCATCCTTATATTCTAACACTCATAAGCATCGTTGCTTATATTTTCAAGAGTCAAGTGAATTTCATAATGAAATGCGTCTCATTCTCAAATACAATCCTTACAATCGTCATACTTACAAATCTCCTCACATCTTGGTCCTTACTTCTCGTAAACCTCTTTTCTCACCTCGAATGGTCTTTTCACTTCTAAACGGTTCCTCTCTTTCTCAATAATCTCCTCACTTTGGATAGTCGTCTCACTTCTAATAGTCTTTTTACTTTCGACGTTTCTTCTCACTTTTAAACATTCTTTTTCAGTTCTAATAAGTCTTGTCTCCTCTAACGTTTCCTCTCACGTCTAAACGTTTCTTCTCTTTTAATAGTCTTGTTACTATTATACATCCTCCTATATCTCTCCTAACTTAATTATTTCATCTGAAATATTTAAGTAATTTGCGAAATGCAAATGTCACTCCTTCACTAAACTTGCCACTTTCTAGAAAGTGATGAACATAAAGAAGATATTCAATCTTCAAGTGTTATTGAGTCACCACATTGTTGAGTCTCTCATTATTCTTCTACCATGAAAGAACTACCTCATTTCATATCCCACCTTTGTTCCTTAACATTGTCAACCAACAAAACACCAAACAAACATTTGAATTCCTAATCATCCACTTTTGTCTCGATAATATCATATGCACACCAATTGTTAGTGCAAATGATATATCATTCTTTTCTATCAACCTTTCGTCAACACATTCCTTCTTTAGTATCACTCATCCTTTCCCACTTTTCGGCTCTATGGAATCATTTTCATTTACATCCAAGAGCACATCGTCTCCATCCTCGTCTTATTTTTCTTTTTATTCTTTGTAAGTATATATATATATATATAGGCTCCGGTTCCATTGAGAAGGTTTTTATTTTGAGAAGATTGAGAAATCTTCGTTTGAGCAAAGATATTAAGTGTCATTCGTCTACTTTTAAAAGGTCATTCACATAATATTTTTGTGTCAATCAATAAACGAATCCCATTCTCGTTTATTAAAATTCGGTCTAATCTTTCTCCGTAAACATACGTCTCGATTCTTTTTATTTCATTATTTAGGTTATTTTTAAAATAATGATTATTTGTGTCTAGTTTCTACTTCTCTTTCTAAGTGTCATACTTTATATTAATAAAACCTATAAGTGCATGTGTAGTTCTCCGCTAATGTTTTGCTATATGTATATGTGCACTTGTCTACTAACTTTGTTTTGTAGCACAACAATATCTCGATTCCTTGGTTCCCCAAACAAGGGGGAGCATACACCGAGGGGAAGCAATTGCAAGCGCTCTACTTATTTAAATTGCATCAAACTTCTTGAGCATAGATGGTAATTTATTTGATCCATAGATCCGTTAGAGTCGATATACACGGAATGATATTATCATAGGGACGCAATGAGCATAGGGGGATGCTATGCGATATGTGGGTAAAAAGCATGGAGTTGGTTAAACCATGATGATAGAATACTTCACTAGGATGATGCAAGCTTACCTTTATAGGAAGATAGGATTGGAGATTGTCAAATGCGATGAAGGGCTCATCCATACTCCAAATACTTCACATCCTTTACTTCAAAACCGCATCAACCTTATTTATCATATTTTCTTCTCATTCCTCCAACATATATACTTGGAGCATCTACCTTTTCCTCATTGCTTCAACCTACACACTCGAAGTACCTACCTTTTTCTCTTGCCCTACTTCTCACCTCTCATGGCCTTTTCTAAACTATCCAAAGAAACACACAATCTCACCTTCACCTTTACTTCTCATACCTTCTTCTCATTCCTCAAACGTATATACCCAGAGCACATACCTCTTCTCATAACAATGGATTTCGTCACAAAGCTACCCAAAACCTCAACCGGACATGATGCCATCTGGGTTATTGTCGATCGTCTTACCAAATCATCTCATTTCATACCCATTCGAGCGACTGATAGTATGGAAACTTAGTCTCTCGACATGGCGTGCCAATCTCTATCATCTCGGATCGTGACAGTCATTTCACATCCAGATTTTGGCAGTCACTGCAAAATGCTTTAGGTACTCAACTAGACATGAGTACAGCATATCACCCTGAAACCGATGGACAAAGTGAAAGAACCATCCAAACACTCGAAGACATGCTACGAGCTTGTGTCATAGATTTCGGAAAAGGATGGGATAAACATTTACCATTGGTAGAATTTTCATACAACAACAGTTATCATGCCAGTATCAAGGCAGCACCGTTCGAAGCACTTTATGGACGAAAGTGTAGATCACCTGTTTGCTGGGCTGAAGTTGGAGATTCTCAACTTACAGGACCAGAAATAATTCAAGAAACCACTGAAAAGATTGTACAAATTCGTCAACGCTTGCAAGCTGCAAGAGATAGACAAAGAAGTTACGCCAATGTAAGGCGAAAGCCTTTAGAATTTCAAGTTGGCGATCGTGTTATGTTGAAAATATCACCTCGCAAAGGTATCTTTCGATTCGGAAAACGAGGAAAGCTTAATCCACGATACATTGGACCATTCAAAATCCTTGAACGAATTGGCCCAGTAGCGTACAAACTAGAGCTTCCTGAAGAGCTTAGTAGTGTCCACAATACTTTCCATGTTTCAAATCTCAAGAAGTGTTTATCCGACGAATCTCTCGTTATTCCAATAAAAGAACTTCAACTCGACGAAAAACTCAACTTTATAGAAGAACCAGTGGAAGTTATGGACCGTGAAATCAAACAACTCAAGCGAAGTCGTATTCCTATAATCAAAGTACGATGGAACTCTAAAAGAGGACCAGAGTTTACATGGGAACGCGAAGATGAAATTCGTGCCAAATATCCTCATCTATTTTCAATCATCACTTCAAGTTAAATCAAATCTCGGGACGAGATTTCTGTAAGGGGTGGAGACTATAACAACCCACAATTTTCATAAATGTAAATATCCATCTATTAAGTTAGATGATGTACAATCTATCAGTTATATATGAACTCACCTTTTTCAGGGAAATTTTTCGCTTTATTACATTACATTACTTTGCCAATATCTCAATATGCAATATAACCTGCATAACTCAAGTTAACGGACTCAGACAACCTATGTATGGCAATCCTATCTTCATATATGTCAAGCAAACATCATAACATATCAAGTCAATGTTATAATATCATTATTATAAGGTATATCACTTCTAAAAGGTACCATTTGCAACATCATATCAAAACGGGCTTTAAACCATTATCGGATGCCCTAAACCCTAACCTCGTGAAAAAGGGTTAACCCCTAAAGTGAATGCACACGCTACTAAAGTATATGTACAGGTAATATGATATCTCATTTAACGTATAAAATCTTTTCAAGTCAAAGTACAAATCTCTAAAAACTCAATGTACAAGTCATTAAGCATGATCTCTAAAATAGCCGTTCTACCTCCGTTTTCATTCTAATTTCTTCACCACCACTTAAGCAAGATAATATACTCATATTACAATGTATAAACCCTAAATATTCTATTCATAAGCTTTCATACATCTTTTTACACCCGAAACCCTAATTTCATGTTTTTACTTAAACTATGAGTTAAACTTGTAAACTTTTGTTATAATCAATCCTAATAAGCTATTATAATGTTAAAATTAGTGCTTTGATAAGTCATAAGAGAATTTGACCTTAAAACCCGTGCGTTTTCATTTTAAAACCCTAATTTGACCCGTTTTACCTTTTAACTTAACGAATCGTTAAATTAAACTTGTGTTATGTTAAACCTTTATAATTTAAGCTTGCATGGCAATTTGGACATGTTTTGTAATTATAATCCATGCAAGGGGTATATATCGTAACTTTATGAAATTAATAACTAGAAGGGCTGAATATGTCATTTTATCAAAGTTATAACTATAGGGGTCTATTATGACACTTTTCAAAGTGCAAGGTTTACTTGGTATATCTTTTAAAGTTTAAGGATGTAACACCCCCATTTTTACAATATAGCAGCGGAAGCTAATCTGGGGTATTACTTCATGGATACAACAATCATAATCATAGAAAACGACCCAAAAAAGACGTTTATTCAAAAGATACGTTATCATTCATTTCAAATCAGAGTTTTACAAAGGCAGGTCCCAAAATCTAAAACATCATGTTTGAATGATAACAGTTCAGCCATCTTTGAGTCCATGCCACTCCGTGCCGCAACTTGCTCAATTACCTAAGATAAACATGCTAAAAAGTCAACACAATGGTTGAGTGAAATTCATAGGTTTGATATAAACAGTTTGAATACAAGTAATAGTATAATAATTGTATAAACACAATTATTATGAAAATGATATTGTTATGATCTTGGGTCATGTTATTATATACCCGTTATTAGTAATAGTCGCAATGAATCATAGTAACAATGTATTATCCCGTTATTGCCTTGTTTGGTCTGATTGGTCTTGTTCTCATGTCACCAACACATTATCATCCAAAGTCAATTTAACGACTCGAAGTCAAATTTAACGACTTGTAGGATTTATTACTCTAACATTAATATCCAAAGTCAATTTAATGACTTGAAGTCAAATTTAATGACTTGTAGGATTTATGAAACTAACACATTAATATCCAAAGTCAATTTAACAACTTGAAGTCAAATTTAACGACTTGTAGGATTTATGATTTAACATCCATAGTCAATTTAACGACTTGTAGCCAAATTTAATGACTTGTATGATTTATAACTTAGACATTGATTGTAATGATACACGAGATTAGCATATAGTCTCGTAAAACATTTGTATTCGTTATTTATAGCATGTATCCCCCTTGCGGGTTTATGAAAGCATTAAAGAGATTAATAGTGAAGCTATGAACTCACTAAGTCAATTGAAAAAAAAACAATCACATTGTTATAAGATAAATGAGTTATAAAGAGTTATGTAAAAGCATGTATCCCTTCGCCAGGTTTATTATTAACAAGTCAATAAATGAAAGGCGAGGCTATGAATTCACTGATAGGTAGATGTAATTAATTATTTCTGAATTGAAAGCTGTCGACTTTATCAACAACTTAATCGGGGCAATTGTTGATATAGTAAAATGATAGTAAATTGCCACGTTACGCAAACCTCTGAGTAAAATATGTCAAGTCTTAGGAAGATTGTACTTTTAGAACATGGTTTTAGAGTTATGAGTTTGAATTGAAGAGTTGGAATTTATTGTATCAAATAACTGTTCGGGCCATCATAATTCGGAAGCCATTCAGTAATCATTTGAGGCGGCTTAGGGCACTTTAAATCGTAAAAACCCACAACTCAATCAGAACGGAATTTCCAAGATGAAACCTCTTAATATGAAGCTCCCTAGTATTGTGATACGACATCATCGGTTTTAAGTGTTTTATTCAATATCTGGAAATGTTAAGCACGAGAAGCGTTAATTAAAGTTATGTCGGGTAATGTTTTGAATATGATTTTATACTTTTTCAAAATGTTACATTTTAGACCCTGGGTTTGAAAAGTATGCAGGAATAGTCTTGGACGTTTCTCAGTTTTTGACTTTGGTCCTTCACTTTTAAAGATTATACAAGTAAACCTGTTTTATACATTGAAAAGTGACTTATTGACCTTATAGTTATTAACTTTGATAAAAATGACATATTCAGCCCTTTTAGTTATTAATTTACGAAAGTTACGATATATACCCCTTGCAAGGATTATAATTACAAAACAAGTCCAAATTGCCATGCAAGCTTATTTTAACATTTCAATAGAACCATGCTATTAAAGTTATAATAAAACTAAAAATATGAAGATTTAACGCAATGAAAGTTTAGAATAACGATTCGTTAGGCTAGGAAGCAAAACGGGTCAAATTAGGGTTTCAAAACGTAAACGCGCGGGTTTTAAGTTCAAATCCTTCATTTAATCTATAAAGTGGTTATTTTAACATTTGTTAAGACATGACTAGGATAGATATAACATATTTAGTCAAAATTTATAACATTTATTTTTAGAAAAACGCAAAATTTAGGGTGTCAGGTGTACCGTTTTGGGATCAAAATGGAAAATGAGAATGATTGAGTCTGAATCTTAACAAGAATATATTTGGATCAATGAACATTATAAGAGGTAGGTGAGAAGTAGATAATTCAGAACTGGAGTTTGAGTTTATTGCTTAGAAAACGGGCAAAATTGGACTTTTAGCTCTTCGTAGCAGAATACGACTCTCGGGCTTCTTTCTTGGTTTCTTTTGCTTCACTTCTATTCTTAGGACTTCTTAGGATCTAATATGTAACACCCCTATTTTTACATATAGCAGCGGAAGCTAATCTGGGGTATTACTTCAAGGTACAACAGTCATAATCATAGAAAACGAATCAAAAAGAGTCGTTTTTGAAAATAAGTTATCATTCATTATTTCTTCAGAGTTTTTAAAAACAGTGGTCCCATACATCTGTATTTTACAAAGTGTGAATGATAAACGGTTTTCCTATCTTCATGTCCTTGCCACTCCAGTGCCATTAGTTACATGAGAATAACATGCTAAAAAGTCAACACAAAGGTGAGTGAAATCTTAGGTTTAAAAGTAATATAATTTTAAATGCCAATGTTAATATTTGGGTTACGGTGATATACCACCCAGAATTGAAAAACATTAATTTATTATTGCATTAGCCTCATGAATTTCTAATGGACGTAAGGTATGGTGATACGTTATGCCCTGCGGGTACCTTTGCCAAATCCGCGTGATTTCTAATGATGTGCACTTGGTTACACGTAAAAACTGGGTACAAGCCATCGGGGAGTCCTAGCCCAAATAGATCGATTCACAATCATTTCGTGCTTACTACGGAGAGTATTAATGGGGTCATGATTATGGGGGACTTAACGGCACAAGCAGTTACTTAGGTAATAGAAATTGAAATAGCATTATAAAATTAATGTATCATGTTTATAGCATGTATCCCCCTCGCGGGTTTATAAAAAGATTGAAATGCGAGGCTATGAACTCACCTGAACAGTTATAGGGAAATTGATAGCAATGTATATGAAATAAATAGTAACGGCTTCGTCATGGGAAACCTGGGGTAATATATGTCAAGTCTTAGTTTGATTGAATATGTAAGATTTTACATCGTTGTTGGTTTTGGTTATTAAAATTATCATCAACCACCGTTCGGGCATATAACTCAGAAGTCATTCAGTAAACGTTTGAGGAGCTAGGGCACTTTAAATCGTTAAAACCTCTCTAACTCAGTCAGAATGTAATACCAAGATGAAACTCCTTAATATGAAGCTCCCTAGTATTGTGAGATGATTATGAATCGGGACATGATTTTTAAAAAGCCATCATTGATGATGAATGATATAATAGTTATAACATAAGCAGTTTTAAGCATTTTATTCAATATCTGGAAATGTTAAGCACGTCAAGTGTTAATTAAATTTCATAGTCTGGTTATGTTTTGTAATTGTTTTATATACAAAAAAAATTGAAATAAACTTTTTTCAAATATGTTTCCATTTTGACCCTAGGGTTTGGAAAATATTACAAATAGACCTCCGAGGTTGTATTTTTACGATTTGGTCTTTAACTTTTATGGATATACAAAATTAAAAACCTTGGACTTTGGAAGTGACATTAATGATCTGAAGGTTTTATAACTTTGATTTATAAAATGCACTTTTAGTCCTTTTTAGTAATTTAAGTTTTTGAAAATTATGATGTATACCCCTTGCATTGCATGGATTATTATTACAAAACATGTCCAAATTGCCATGCAAGCTTATTTTTAACATTTCAATAGACAGTTATAAGTTCATATAACTAAAATATGAAGATTTACACACCGCAAGTTTAAATTAAACGGCATTAGTTAGTAGGAAGTAAAAACGGGTCAAAATTAGGTTTTAAAAATGGAAAATACGCGCAGGGTTTTTAAGATTTTAACTCTTTCATGCTTATCAAAACCTCACTTAATTTGAACATTATATAAGCTTTATTTAGGCAAGGATTTTATAAACATAGTTTAGCAAGTTTAGCTCATCGGTTTTAAGTAAAAAACATGAAATTTAGGGTTTGGGTTGTACGGTTTGTGGATAAAAAAGGCATTAACATTTGGTTTTTAAGTTCAAAGCTTTTATATTTATGTTTTTAGAAGGATCATATGAACTTATAATGTTTATAAAGTTTATTATAAGTTTAGAGAACCTGGTTTGAGCTTATGGCTTGGAAACGGGTCAGAATCGGGACTTTCGGCTTCGTACGCCTAGAATAACGACTCCCGGGCTTCGTTTCTTGGTTTCTTTTGCTTCCTTTCTAAACTTGAGCCTTCTTAAGATCACTTAGGATCTATTAGAGCAAAGATTGTTTATGTAAGGGCTATAAGGAGGAGTGGGGATATGAAGCAAAATTGCAACATAGGAGTCCTATTTATACCCATTTGAAGGTATAATGAGTAAGCAAGCTTCATGATCTGGTCTTGACACATAGAGGGTCTAGTGTATGATGTGTATAAGCTAGAATTTCAATGGTGGAGGTCTATAAACTAGCTTTGATGAGTTGGTTGTTGTTGGTGCTTGCCGCGGCTGAAGTAAGCAAAAGAGAGGCCATGTGCTCTCAATTTTGACCAAGGAATGGTCTAAGTAGGTGAATAAGCTGCTTAAGGGATTCTAGAAGGAGTTCATATAAGTTATTTGCACATGGTTTGGTTTTAAATGGGTCAAAAATGATGATGAAGAGGTTCGGGTCTGTTTTAGGGTTCGACTAGGGTTTCACAAGTTTTCAAGCCTTTATTTCATGTATAAATGATTAAGGATAGTTAATACATGTCCCTAAGGTCTGATATAAGAAGTATTAACAAGGATTAGCAATTGGTTTGGGTTAAAACGGATTAGAATTGAAGAAATGAGGTCACGGGTTTGATTAGGGCACGTTTAGGGTTTTCTTGACTTTCTTGGTTTATATTTTGCATACTCTTGATTAGGAATGATGGAATACAGATCCTAGGGCTTATATAAAGTATTATCAATGAAGTTTGGTCGTTGGTTTAAGTTAAAATAGGTTGAAATTGAAAGAATAAGCCGTAGCTTGGAATTAGGGCTCGTATTATACTTTTAGGGTTTTCTAGCTTTGTAATTCTTGTACATTGTTGAAGAAAGGATGGTTAATGATAGATAAAGGTTTGTAAACTCATTTTATGGGTTTACAATGACTCTTGGTTGCTTACTTGAGAATGAGATGGTCTGAAAATGAGTAAACGGGTCAAAATCACAATTAGGGTTTTCTGGATTTGTTTCTTGTATAATTGAAGTAGAATGATGAAATGGTAATGGATTATGATTGAGAATGTTGTAATTTATGTTATTATAACTTATTTAAGTATTGGTTTAGGTTTACAATGGATAAAAACGAAGAAACGAGTCATGGTTTAGAAACTAGCTTGGTTTTAGGGTTTAGGGTTTTGAGTGTAAAAAGATGTATGAAAGCTTATGAATAGAATATTTAGGGTTTATACATTGTAGAATGAGTGTAGTAGCTTGTACACAAGTGGTGGTGAAGAAATTAGAATGAAAACGGAGGTAAAACGGCTATTTTAGAGATCATGCTTAATGACTTGTATATTGAGCTTTTAGAGATTTGTACTTTGAGTTGAAGGGATTTTATATTTCAAATGAGATGTTATATTGCTTGTACATATGCTTTAGTAGCTTGTGCATTCACTTTAGGGGTTAACCCTTCCATGAGATTAGGGTTTAGGGCATCCGATAATGGTTTAAAGCCCGTTTTGATATAACGTTGCGAATGGTACATTATAGGAATAATGTACTTTGTAAAAATGATATTATGATATTGACTTGATATATTATGATGATTGCTTGACATATATGAAGATAGGATTGTCATATGTAGTTTGCCTGAGCCCGTTAACTTTAGTTATGCAAGAAATGTTGCACATTGAGATATTGGCAAAGTAAGTAATGTAATGTAATAAAGCGAAAAATTTCCCTAAAAAAGGTGAGTTCATATATAACTGATAGATTGTACATCATCTAACTTAATAGATGGATATTTACATTTATGAAAATTGTGGGTTGTTATAGTCTCCACCCCTTACAGAAATCTTGTCCTGAGATTTAATTGAATTTTGAAGAAAGGCTTCAGATTCATGAGCTAATGGCAATAATAAATTATGTTTTTCAATACTGGGTGTATATCAACGTAACTCAAATATCGCATTTGCATTCAAATTATATTACTTAAACCTATGGATTTCACCTCAACCTTTATGTTGATCCTTTTTAGATGTGTTATCTCAGGTAACAAATATGGCACGGAGGGCGAGGTACATGATGATGGAAAAATTGTTATCATTCACACTTTTGTAAATACAGATGTTGGGACTTCTCTTTTGTAAAACACTCTGAAGGAAATAAGAATGATAATTTATTTTCAAAAAAGAGTCTTTTTTATTGTTTTTCTATGCTTATGGCTGTTGTCCTTGAAGTAATACCCCAGATTAGCTTTCGCTGCTATATGTAAAAATGGGGGTGTTACAGATTTGGGCCCATACGGAGAGTAATTAATGGTTCATGATTATGGGGACTTAAAGGCAAAGCAGTTACTTAGGCAATAGTAAATTAAAATAGCATACAAAAATAATTGCATTCATGTTTATAGCATGTATCCCCATCATGGGTTATAAAACATTTTGAAATATTGAAATGCGAGGCTATCATGAACTCACCTGAACAAGTCATATAGGGAATGATCGCAATGTATGTTATGAAATGAATTAGTAAAACGGCTTCATCACAGGCAAACTGCGGTTAATATATGTCACAGTCTTAGTTTGATTGAATTATGTAGATTTTACATCGATGTTGGTTTTGAGATTAAAGATTATACATTAACAACCGTTTCGGGCCATCATAACCCAGAAGTCATTCAGTAAACGTTTGAGGAGCTAGGGCACTTTAAATCGTAAACCCAACAACTCAGTCAGAACGTAATACCAAGATGAAACTCCTTAATATGAAGCTCCCTAGTATTGTGGTATGATATGGCCTGAACAGTGATACAATAATTCCAAACTCTTCAATCAAACTCATAACTCTTAAAACTAAAGTTCTAGAGTACAATCTTCCAAAGACTCAACATATTTACTCAGGTTGCATGACGTGGCTGTTTATTATCATTTTGGTATATCAACCTTCCCTGGTTAAGATTGTGATAAGGTTGTCAGCTTTCATTTTGGAATATTTATTACATTTACTTATCAGGTGAAGTTCATAACATCGCCTTTACTTATTTTACATGTTTTATAAACCCGCGAGGGGGATACATGCTTGTTACAAACTCTTTTACATACTCATTTATCTTATAACAATGTGATTGTTTTTCAATGACTTAGTGAGTTCATAACCTCACTTTTAATCTCTTTAATTATTTCATAAACCCGTGAGGAGGATACATGCTATAAAGTACGGATACAAGTGTTTTACCAGACTATATTGCTAATTATGATGTTTCATTACCATACGTTCTATGTTATAATCTCCAAGTCATTAAATTAGACTTCAAGTCGTTTTAAATTGCTATGGATATAATCTGTTAGTATCATTAGATCTACAAGTCATTAAATTTGACTTCGGAGTTCGTTAAATTGACTATTTGGATATTAATCGGTTTATTGGTATAACAAGTAAACCTTGTACTTTAAAAAAGTGACGTAATAGACCCTAGAGTTATAAGTTTGATAAAATTGGACCACTTTTAGTCCTTTTAGTTTAAAGTTTCTGAAAATTGTTGATATATACCTCTTGCTATGGATTTATAATTACAAAACATGTCCAAATTGGCATGCAAGCTTATTTTAACTTTCAATGACATTTATAAGTAATAATAATACTTAAAATATGAAGTTTAACATAAACACAAGTTTTAATTTAACGATTGTTAAGCTAAAAAGTTATAACGGAGTCAAATTAGGTTTTATAATGAAAAACGCCGCGGGTTTTAAGATCAAATTCTCTCATGAACTTATCAAAGCACTTATTTTAATGTTAGTTAAGCTTATTGGGTTAGCTTTATAACATGGTTTACAGCTAGCTTAATAGATTAAGTTAAAAAACATGAAATTAGGGTTTTCGGGGTGTAAAGTTTTGGATCAAAAAGGCATACCACTTAAGATTGTGGAGTTCAATGGCTTATATTATTATGATTTATCAAGATGATATGCAAATTATAACGTTACATGGAGCAGATTATAAGTTTAGAGGAACCTGGTTTTGAGCTTTATGCCTTAAAAAGGGTCAGAATCGTAGACTTTCTTTTTGTTTTTTGGCTTCGTACGCCTAGAATAACGACTCCCGGGCTTCGTTTCTTGGTTTCTTTTGCTTCCTTTCTGAACTTGAGCCTTCTTAAGATCACTTAGGATCTATTAGAGGCAAATGATGCTTCTAATGTATAGGGTTATAGGAGGAGGAAGTGGGGGATGAAGAGAAAAATGAACACATAGAGTCCTATTAATACCCATTTGAAGGTATAAGGATAAGCAAGGGTTATGATATGGTTCTTGAACACTTAGAGGGTCTTGTTAGGGAGGTTTATAGCTAGAAAATCAGGTGTGGAGTTCCTAGGAATGTGATTGATGTGTTGGAGGTTGTTGGTGCTTGCCGCGGCTTAAGGGTAAGCAAATGAGAGGCCATTTTGCTCTCAATTTTGCCAAGGAATGGTTCGTAAAGCAGCTGGGTAAGAAGCTTAAGGGTTTCTAGAAGGAGTTAAAAAGTTATTTGTACTTGGAATGGTTTGAAATGGGTCAAAATTAATGGTGAAGGGGTTCGGGCTGTTTTTGGGTTCGACTAGGTTTTCACAAAGTTTTCAAGCTTATATTTCGTGTCTAAAATGGATTAAGATAGTTAATCTATGTATCCAAGGGTTTTCTATGGAAGGTTTAGCAAATATTAGCATTTCGTTTGGGTTTTAAATCGGATTAGGAATCGAAAGAAATGATCGGTCACGGGTTTGATTAGGGCACGGTTTAGGGTTTTTTCTTGACTTTCTTGGTTTATATTTTGCATACTCTTGATTAGGAATGATCAAATACAGATCCTAGGGCTTATATAAATTATTATCAATGAAGTTTGGTCGTTGGTTTAAGTTAAAATAGGTTGAAATTGAATAGGATTAAGCCGTGTTAGCTTGAATTAGGGCTGTTTTAATCTTTTGGGTTTTCTAGTTTTGTAATTCTTCTGTTACATTGTGAAGCAAGGATGGTTAATGATGGATAAAGGTTTTGTAAAAACTCATTTTATGGGTTTACAATGACTCTTGGTTGCTTACTTGAGAATGAGATGGTCTGAAAATGAGTAAACAGGTCAAAATCACAATTAGGGTGCAATTAGGGTTTTCAGATTTGTTTTCTTGTATTGTTGAAGTAGCAATTGATGAAATAATTAACTGGATTTATGATTTAGAATGTTGTCAATTTATGTTATTATAACTTATTTAAGTATTGGTTTAGGTTCCACAATGGTTTAAAATGAAGTAACGAGTCATGGGTTCAGAAACTAGCTCGGTTTTTAGGGTATTAGGGTTTTTCAATTAGGGATTTTGAGTATAAAAAAGATGTATGAAATCTTATGAATTGAATAATTAGGGTTTACACCTTATAAAATGAGTGTATTAGCTTGCTTAAGTGGTGGTAAAGAAATTAGAATGAAAACGGCTGTTAAAACGGCTATTTTAGAGATCATGCTTAATGACTTGTATTGAGCTTTTAGAGATTTGTACTTTGATTTGAAGGGATTTTATATTTCAAATGAGATATTATATTGCTTATACATATGCTTTAGTAGCTTGTGCATTCACTTTAGGGTGTTTAAACCCTTCATGAGATTTGGTTTAGCGGGATTCCGATAATGGTTTAAAGCCCGTTTTGATATGATGTTGCAAATGGTACCTTATAGGAATAATGTACCTTGTAATAATGATATTATGATATTGACTTGACATGTTATGATGTTTGCTTGACATATATGAAGATAGGATTGTCATATGTAGGTTGCCTGAGCCCGTTAACTTTAGGTCTTGCAGATAATGTTGCCTATTGAGATATTGGCAAAGTAAGTAATGTAATGTAATAAAGCGAAAAATTTCCCTGAAAAAGGTGAGTTCATATATAACTGATAGATTGTACATCATCTAACTTAATAGATGGATATTTACATTTATGAAAATTATGGGTTGTTATAGTCTCCACCCCTTAAAGAAATCTCGTCCCGAGATTTAATTGGATTTCGAAGAGATGATTGAAAACAGATGAGGATATTTGGCACGAATTTCATCTTCGCGTTCCCATGTAAACTCTGGTCCTCTTTTAGAGTTCCATCGCACTTTGATTATAGGAATACGACTTCGCTTGAGTTGCTTGATCTCACGGTCCATAACTTCCACTGGTTCTTCTACAAAGTTGAGTTTGTCGTCGAGTTGAAGTTCTTTTATTGGAATAACGAGAGATTCGTTAGATAAGCACTTTTTGAAATTAGAAACGTGGAAAGTATTATGGATACTACTAAGCTTTTTAGGAAGCTCTAGTTTTTACGCTACTGGGCCGATTCGTTCAAGAATCTTGAATGGTCCAATGTATCATGGATTAAGCTTTCCTCGTTTTCCGAATCGAAAGATACCCTTGCGAGGTGATACTTTCAACATAACACGATTGCCAACTTGAAATTCTAGAGGCTTTCATCTTACATTGGCGTAACTTCTTTGTCGATTTCTTGCAGCTTGCAAGTGTTGACGAATTTGCATGATCTTTTCAGTAGTTTCTTGAATTATTTTTGGTCCCAAGATTTAGCTGAATGTCGGAGTGATGTCAAGAAATGATTATGAATTTTAAGAGAGATGCAAATCATGTTGGATATAAATTTTGGAAATGAACAGATGATGACTAGATACTTAACCGTATGAAGGTAATAATGATAATAAGGAATTT